>RJWH01003263.1:0-165309 GCA_004363575.1 Solenodon paradoxus | reverse complement strand
GCACAATTTCATCTTTTTTAACAGCTGCATAGAATTCCATCAAGTATACTATAGCTTCTTTAGTCATCTGTTGATGGGCATTAAGATTGTTTCATGTCTTGGCTATTGTGACTTGTTCACCTATGAATATAGGAGTACATGTATTTTGTTCTGATTAGTGTTTTTGTATCTCTTTGTACATGCCTAGAAGTGGGTTTCCTGGATCAAATGGTAGCTCCATCTTTATTTTTTGAGGAATCTCCATACTGCTTTTCAAAGAGGTATTTCATAGTGTGCATCCATTACATTTTGCTTATCCATTTTCTAAGTTGTGAATACCTAGTTTGCTCCAGCTCCCACTACCACAAATAAAGCCATAATGACAGTTCTTTTACATGATTGTTACATCACATGCCATATGTATAATTTAATTTCACTAAGTATGATCTGATATTTTTTTCAGAATGTGTACAGTTGTTTAGACTCCCTCAGCAGTGAGTTTTATTGTAAGCATTACCATCGCCTCATAACCTTGCCAATATTGGATAGGACTTATCTTTCCAAACATTGTCATTTTGACACAGGAGTATTTTGACACAGGAGTATTTTGACACAGGAGTATTTTGACACAGGAGTATTTTGACACAGATGTCTTTTAGAGATTACAATTTCATTTCTTTTAGATAAATATCCAGAAGTAGTTGAATTTGTGTTTTGCTGATTACTAGTGAATCTTATAATGATGCCAGCCATTCATTTATCTGCTTCTGGAACTTTCTTATTTATTTCCTATATTTATATTGGTTTTTGTAGCAGGTTTCTAGTCTTGTTGATCTGCAGTTTTTAATATATTTCTGCTACCATTTTTGTTGGTTCTAGGTATTGCAAATTTTTTTCTGTCATCCGTTTATTTTGCCTATTGTGTTGTTTTTTTCCTGAACAGAAATCTTTACTTTTAAAGTGATTACATTCATTGATTAAAATAATTCTACCTACTCTTTGTGCTTCTTTCTCTAAGCATAATGCCTTTGAAATTCACTCATATTGTGTGTATCAGTAGTTTATTCCTTTTTATTGCTGAGTAGTATCCCATTGTGTGGATGTAATTTATTCATGTGGTGAAGTACAACTTGATTGTCTTCCATTTGGGGGGATTATGAATAAAACTGTTATAAGCATTTATGTAAAAGTTTTGTGACACCATGTTTTCATTTCTCTGGGGTAAATGTTTCAGTGTGAGCTTACTGGACCATGTGTTAAGTACTTCCCTTTATAAAAACTACCAAACTGTTCTTGAAAGTATTTGTACCTTTTTGTATTGATACCAGCAATGTATGAAAGTTCTGTTTGCTTGACATCTTCATCAGTATTTGGTATTGCCAGGTTTTTTTGTTTTATTTTAGTTTTACTAATAGATGTGTAGTGGTTGTCTTTTAGTAATTTGCATTTACAAATGACTTAAGGTTGTTTGAGCATTTTTTCTGTGCTTACATGCCATTTTTGATGAAGTGTCTTTTTAAATCTTTTGTTCATTTAAAGAAATGGGTTTTCTGTTGGCTGAATTTTTGGTTCTTTATGTATTCCATTTGTTAATGGTTTATAAATATTTTCTCCTTGTATGTTACTTGTATTTTCATATTCTATGTCTTCCACAAAGTACAAGTTTAAAATTTTGGGAAATTCAGTTGACATTTTTTTTTGTTTTTTGCTTTCCGGTTTTTACTTTTAGTGTAATGTGTAAGAATTTTGTCTAATACAGGTTTCCAGATTTTCTCCTTTTCATTTTAGGAATTCTGTAGTTTCCATTTGGTATTCAAATTTATGATCCATTTTGAATTAGTTTTATATAGTTAAGATTCTCTCTCTCCATATGGTTGTCCATTTGTTTCAACTATATTTGTTGAAAAGACTGTCCTGTTTCTACTGAATTGTATTTGCACCTTTGTCAGAAATCATTTGACTGTAATGTGTGGGTCTGTCTCTGGATTCTCCATATCTGTTGATCTGTGTCTGACCTTTTGCCAACCCCACATTGTCTTAAACGTCGTTGTAACTTTGTAGTAAGTGTTAAACAAATAAGTCTTAAAATAATCTTACAATAGTTTGAACCCTGTAATGTTGTTCTTCTGTGTGAAATTCCTTATACACTTCCCTTTGATTTTTCACATACATTTTAATTTTAGTCATCTTTTTTTTACAAAAATTGCAGTTGGAATTATGGTTGAAACTATATTAAATCCACAGACCAATTTGAAAAGAATTGACATGTTAACTGCAGATCTTTCAATCCATGAACATAATGTCTTTTTGTTTAATAAAATAGGTCACCTTTCATTTCTTTCATCAGCATTTTATAGTTTTCAGATACCTAAATATTTTGTTTTGGAGTTATTATAAATTGTTTTATTTTTTGATTTTGATTTCCAATTGTTGATTGCCAGTGTATAAAAATGATTGATTTTTGTATGTTGACCTTGTCACTTACGACTTTGCTTACCTCATTTGATAGTCCTAGAAAATTTTTAAATAAAGTTTTGGCAACTAGATGAGCAACATGATGATGCTTCCTAAGTTTTGCAAAGAATAAGAATGGAGAAGTGTTAGATGTTGATTTGTTGAGCTTGAGTTGACACGAAGGAAGAGTTTTAGAGTTGTAACCATCATGGTTGATAGCTGGAATCCTGAGAATGAGTAAGCTATAGAGAAAATAAATACAAAGTAAAGGAAATTTTTTTATTGGTTAGTAATTTAACAGACTGATATTTTCCAATACTTACCTTGCTGGTGTTTCTTTTTTTAAAATTTAGATATAATTGACTTGTAAATGATTGCTACCATCAATTTTAGCTAATATCCTTTGCCACACATAGCTACGCATTTGTGTGTATGTATGATGAGAACTTACAAGATCTCTCTTAGCAACTTTCACATATGCAATACAGTATTAAGCATAGTCTCTTTGCTGTATACCACAGTCCTAGGACTTATTTATCTTATAGCTGGAATTTTGTACCTTTTGATTTCCTTTATCCATTTTTGCCGCCTTTCTCCCTTCACCTCTGGCAACTGTATTTTCTAAGTTATCAGCAATAAATGTGTTACTAGTCTGATTCTGAAAGTAAATTTTTGTGTCTTAATAGATCAACTTTATTTCGTATTAAATGCTACCAAACATTTAAAGAAGAAATACCAACATTCTACAAAATCTCTTTCAGAAAATAGAGAAAGGAGGAACATGTTGCAGCTCATTTTATACTGAAACCACAGCAGAACAGTACAGTAAGGCTATAGATCAGATTTTCTCATGAACAGAGTTGGAATAATTTTCAGCAAAATATTAACACATCAGAAAAGCAGTATATATTTTGAAAGTAAGTCACAATAAAGTAAGAGTTTATCCCGGTAATGTAAGATTAGTTCATTAGTAGGAAATCAATGTAGTACACCAGAATGATAGACCAAAAGGAAAACCGCATGATCTTATCAACAGATGCAGAAAAGTGCTTGACAGAATCAAGCTCCCATTTGTGATAAAATGCATCAATCTGTTCTCCGAATCTGTGAGTTCTTTTTTTTAGTATCATGTATATAAATGCCATATTTTCTTTATCCATTCATCTATTAATGGACACAAGTTGTTTTCATGTATTGACTATTGGAAATAATGCTGTAGTGAATGAACATGGGATGCAGGTTTATTTTTTAGAAATTATTATTTCATTTCCTTTAAATACCCAGACATCGAATTGCTGAAGTATTAATAAAATAACTTATTGATGTAAAATTATAACTTGATTGTGCGCTGGTCTATGTAAATAACTTAGTAAAAAGGTACCAGTGAAAAATTTGAGTTATCACATATTTCCACCATTGCAAATCAACAAGGTTTTCATATTACCTCCTGTTCCTTATATCTATATATACATAATTCTTAACTAGTTGTAATTAAAGCAGACATAATTTCATATGTATATATTTAAATCATACTCTATAACATTTTTTGCTGCAGTCTAGTAATTAGCTTTGTTGAATGCTTACTATGTGCTTACTGAGTAATTAGTTTCCATGTGTTAAACGATTTGATCCTTCTGATTGCATTATAAGGTAATGACTTTTCTCCCCATTTTAGAAATGAGTAAATGGAAAGTAGATGATTTGACCAGGACCACATAATTAACAAATGGCAGAAATGGGAGTTGAACTCAGCTAGCCTGACTATTGAACTTATACTCTTATCCACTGCTCTTATTGTCCCACTTCTCAATTTTTTTGTAACTCTATAATATCAATGTACCATAATTTACTTACCCATATTCCTACTTATGTCTAGTTTATAGGCTTTAAATTTTGAACCCCTGAAGTCCCTAATTAAACTGGTGCCTACTATGTACAGAAACCTATTTTAGCTACTATGGTCATTGATAAGACATATATGTGGTTATAATTATTCTTTAACCCTGCTTTATACGTTACCTTCCTGAAAAGTTGTATATATGAGGTGAAAATTTGTTTATATAATCATGTTTTTCCCCATTTGAGTTTCACTTCTGTAAAGATGTAATCCTTCAGAAAAGAATGAATAAAAATCATCAGTGAACTCAGCATTATGTTTGATTCCTTCAAAGATTCTGCTTTTGTGCATAATGAGCTCTGTTCTTTCTTATGAGACCTGAAAGAGAAGTTACTTAAATGAGCACTTATTGTGAATGCTCAAAGTACATAAAGTTAAATTATCTCTTCAAATGGAGAACTTATTTTGACAATTCCCAAGTCTTTTGTTTGCTTTTAGAATATACATTTATGCTTATATTGAAATAGGGTAAAAATAACAGTGTATGTATAGAGAAGTCACATTTGTAATTCAGGAGAGTATTCAGGAGAGGTTAGATAGCTTTCTAAATTCCATTTCCTGGATCACTGTTACTTACTGCCCTTTTATCTTGGGAGATAGGGTACCGATTTAATAGAGGTACTAAGTACTAGACAAGTCAGCTGCTGTAGTTGGGTTGAAGGAGGTAATTGAGGTTTTTTTTTTAAAGCTCATCTGTTAAAATAAGAGGTAAACATATGGTTACATAACAAATAGCTTAGAACCCTCTTTGCTTAATTGTAGCATTTATTTCTGATGGCGCTTTTTGATTATCTTTCTACAGAAATGTTGCATTAAATATAGCATTTAGTTGATGACTTTCACTGGAAATGTTTGTTATTCCACTGCTCTTGAATATGGTTGGTATTTGGTTACTTGTTGTAATTTTTGTACTTAGTTTTTTCCTGTTATCTTGATATTACTCATAAATATTTTCACATGAAAATTGAGAATAATTAAGATGTAGTGTTTATATTTCCAGTTAAATAAATTTAATTATTTTTAATAAATTTTATATTTTTATCAATTTTAGATTGATAGAAAAAGTGTAAGAGTTCTTACATACTTCACACCTAATTTCCCCCTATTATTATTATTTTATATTTAAATGGTACATTTGTGAGTTATTGAATCTATATTGATACATTATTATTAAATACATGCTTTATTCAGATTTCCTTTGTTTTTGCATAAAGCCCCTTTTTTTTCTGTTCCATAATCTCATTCAGCACATCACAGTTTCTCAGGCCTTCCTTGTTTTTGATGACCCTGACAGTTTTGAGGAATATTGGTTAGGTATTTTATATAATAGTGTGTCACTTTTGAGATTTGTCTGATTTTTTTTTTTCTCATTAGATAGGGGTTATGGTTTTGGGAGGTAAAGTGCCTACTTATTATTATCCTCTATCATTTCCTGGGTATGTGGTCTATCACTGGATATAACCTTGATTGCCTAACTGAGGTGATTAATGTATAGCCTTCACTTAAAGAGTGGGGGGTTATCCTCCTCCTTGAAGGCGGATATTTATAAAAATTATTTGGAATTCTGCAAGGGAGATTTTTCTTTAGAATGTATTCAACCGATTCTTTATATCAGTACGAACTCATGGATATTACTTTTGTTCTTTGGGCTATGATCGGATGCTGCTTAATTTCGTTACTCAAATTTTCCCCGTTTTAATCACTGAAAGCTATTTTATTTGATTCATTTGTTCTTTGACTTATCTCTGTCCTGGACTTTTGTTTTTATTTGCTTTGTTTTGTTTTGATTTTTAAGCACTTTCTGGAACTATAAGATGATCTGGATTCATCTTTTATATTTCCTGCCCCAATCTTAGAATTAGCCACTTACACAGGTACCAGGTACCTATGGTTCCTATCATAATTATTATTTCTTAAATAAGTTTCATTGAGATATAATTAACATATCATTCACTTCACCTATTTAAAGTGTACAATTTAATGGTTCTAAGTATATTCATAGAATTGTGCCACTATGCCATAATCAATTTTGAAATGTTTCCAGCAGTCTCAAAAGAAACCCTGAACCCCATTGGCAGTCACTTCCATTTTTTGTTTTCCTGCCTCCTCCTTGTACACTGCCCTAGACACCAAATTTTACCTCTGGGTTTACTTATTCTAGGATATTTCATATAAATGCAACCATACAGTCTGCAGCCTTCTATGCCTGGTTTCTTTTGCTTTAGCACAGGGTATACAAGGTTCAAATGTATTTTGTAGCTATATTGTTACTTCGTTCCTTTTTATGAATGAGCAATAATATTCCACTATATCATTTTATCACATTTTATCCAGTCATCATTTGTATACATTGAATTGTTTCCACATTTTCATCTTTTGGCTATTGTGAATAATGCTGCTATGTTTATTTGTATATGGTAATTATTTCCTAAAGATTTTTGTTTGAATCTGAGTTAATAGCTACTTAATTGTTGTGTATTTTAACTTTTTCCTAAGTATAATTACCCCCCTATCACCACTTTACTCTGGGTCATTTGTCTTAAAGAATTTCTTCAAAGTTGAGGTTTTGATGTCTCTTACAGTATTTCTCATTTTTTTTTTAATTCGTAGTTGGATCTAGAGACTTGACCCATTTCAGGATTTTATTTAATTTTGTTTTGTGGGACTGCCATATAGATGGTAGTTGTATATGCTTTTATCAAAAGGAATATAATAAGTGATTGTGTCTATCTCCCTTTTATGCTGTTAGCCACCAGGGTTCGGCAAATTGTGCCCGTTGTTCATATCAAGGCTATGGTCTGTTTTTGAATGTCCTGTGAACTAGTGTTGGTTTTTATATTCTTTAAAATGTTAAAAATGTTGAAAACAATGGCCTGCCCTGATGGAGTAGTCATTTGGTCTGCCACAGCCAGCTGAGTGTAGTCCACATACACCCCAAGGATTCCGGTTTACATCCCAGGCGGGGGAGAACTATCAAGATGTACAACTAAATAAAATAAATAAATTGCTCCCTCCTCTTCTCTTTTCCTGCCTACCTGCCCACTCCCTTACATTTCTGCCTGCACATTTCATTTAAAGAAAAGAATGTTAAAAACAGAGGAAAATATGGCATAATACTTGTCTGTTGTCTGCAAAATCTGACAAAATTATCTGGCCCTTTTAAATAAAAGCTTGCTAACTTCTAGGCCATTGATGTTTATTGTCCAGAGCTGTTAATTTGTTCAGGGTTGCAGAATGGGTTATTGTATCATTACTTCATTATTAGGTGGAATACTTCTGTAAAGACCAAGTTACTTTCATCAGCAATTTTATTGTCATAAGGAAGAAATTAGGGAAAATATTTCATTCTTTCCTGCTTACATGCCACTTGTAAAAATAATGGTGTAGTTGTCTAATGTTTTCCAGAGATGATCAGTTAGTTTTTGTTCTTGTTTTACTTAAAGATTACCATAAAATAATGGAATTCAGCATATCTGTGTGTTTAAATTTATTGCATTATATTGCATTATTGTTAGAGATGCTTAGACGTTCTGTATTTGGCTAGTAAGAGCCTCTTTTGAGTCTTTGAGGTGACCTTAGTAGCCATTGATAGTTTTTCATTTCCTATTATGACAGCATACTCCAGATTCATCTCATATTCCAATCATAGACCTGGAATTAACCAGTTTTTTAAAGGTTCTTTTGTGTAGAAAATGGTATGAAGAATCAAAACCTGAGTATGGAAAGTATTCATTGCTGCTGGGTTGGTCATTGTTATTAGACATTTTTAGTGAAGTGAGCTAGGGTATATATATATACACACACGCACATATATATATATATATGTATATGCATTCATATTGATACTTAGTATTAAAATGGAAAGATGCATGGTTTTTACTTAATCTCACTGATTTTACATCTCTAATTGTTTTTCTTCCACACTGTTCTCCATGATGTCAGTGAAATTATCCATTTGTTTTATCACACATACATACATGCACAAATGTGCTATTCTCAAAATAACAGTACCAATAGTAACTGTAACAAAGGTGTCTATTAAAGTTTAATTTTTTTTGCCATTCTTTAGTTATTAGGATATATTCCTCTAAAGTTTGCTTATAGTGCTCTTAAATTCTTAGCCTCATTCCTCTGTGTAGTTGTAATGACAACTGGAGATTAAAGTTTTTTTCATTTCTGCTTTCAGTTTTCAGAAATGTTTATAATATTTCACTTTTTAATTATGTAAAATATTTGCATTGGTCCCACAGTGAAATCTGTGAACAAATTATATTCAGAGACATCTAACTTAAATTCCTACTCCTCCAACCATTTTTCCTCTCCCTATATGGATTAAAAATTGTGGTCTTCTCCAGCCTTGCTTTTTCACTCACTTTATTCTAGAGATCACGCCATGGTAGAATGTAAAGTTATTCTGTATTTCTATTTGCAACTTCGTAGAACATTATTGATAGACATCAAGAGTTCTTCCTAGACTGTTAGTACAAGTAATGCTGCAATTAATAGTTTTGTTTGTACATATTTTGGCCTGTGTATCTTTGGGATAAATTCATAGACATGGAGTTGCCAATTCAAGGGGTAAATTATGTCTAATTGGGCTAGATATATACCTCTGAAGAGGGCGTATGATTTTGTTTTCATATCAGCTTGTTTCCCTTTACTTTGCTTACATATTGTTGCGCATTTGTATTTTTTGGCTGTGCGATACGTGAGAAATTGTATCAGTATAATTTTAATTTGCATTCTTTTATACAGTTCTCTTTTATGAGGTTGAGTGTGTTTTAAAATAATTAAAGACCATTTGCATTTCATTTTATTGGTTAATACTAAGTCTGTGTGAAAATGACATACAGTTACAGTAGTATGGGAAAGTCTTCATTTTACTCCAACAAAGATATTTGTAACTGCTTGGTTATGGTATCTATGGCTTCATTGTCATTATTTTAGGGGGCTAGTGTCTTATCCTTCTGATACTGTTAAACTCTTCCTTGAATTTTAGAGGGTTTTTCCTTTTTTCTCCTATCCCTATTCTCCAGATTATATCACATCAGCAGTGTGTTACCAAGAGAGTGATGAATGAAACAAGATTTTGTGACTATGACAGCTTACCAGGATTGAGTTAACAAGCTTATGAACTCAATTTATTTTCATCAGTAAATACACAGTTGAATGGAAGAATTCTAGAACCTGGTCTACAGACCTTGTGAGACTATGACATGATTTTTCTAAACATCTGTTTATTTTACAGTGAGAGCTGGTGCTTACACAGCATTCTCTGCAGAAAATAGCTTTGATATAAGATTCATTATTAACGATTCTCCTTCTGTTCTTTTCTTTTGCATATATTTAAGTTGTTTTGTTAGATTGTCCTGTGGGGCTTCGTAAATGTTATGTTGGTAAAGCTGCTGACAGCAAAAGTGTTCAGTAAATTATTCATGTGCTATTTGTTTTCTGTGTTCAAGAATTAATGTAAATTTACTCAGAATTTTCATTTTAACTGGTTGGTAGCAATTTGTAGACATATGGTGGTATACTCTAAAATCTATAGTACATGCTTTTCTTATGAGAAAAGTACTCTATTTAGAGCAACATCGTCTCTAGAACATAGTTGATTACTGAATAGAAAAATTGCTTTCAAAATTGCGAAATAATTACTCTTATAAAAAATTGCAGCTCTTATTATGCAAAGCAATTTGGAATTTCTCAGAAATTAAAAATGGAAATTCTATGTGATCCAGTTATCCCACTTCTGGGTATTTACCTGAAAAACTCAGAAACACTTATTCAAAGAAATGTGTGCACTTCCTGTGTTTTTAGTAATGTTGTTTACAATAGCAAAGAGATGGAACAACCTAAACGCCCATTGATGGATGAGTGTGTAAAGAAGATCTCTCTCTCATACACACACACACACACACACACACACACACACACACGAAATCCTGCCACTTGCAACAAAATGGATGAATCTAGAGGTAATTATGTTTAGTGAGATAAGCCAGAGAAAGGACAAGCACCATATGATCTCACTGTAGTATATATACAGATGTTGATTTATAGCAGTGTGCACACTTGAAACTTATATAACGCTGATATGATTTTACTTAAGGAAAAATTATTTAATTCAAAAAAGTTACTTCTCTTTCAAGATGGGAGCCTTTGAATTTTATCTTTATTCTTTCCTTCACTGTTATCTGTATACTCAGTATTTGATTTATTGAACATTTCAGGTCTTGTTTTACAGTCTTCAGTTCAAGTGTACCATTATTTTGGATAAATCTTAGGTCTGCTTGGCTTGTTTTTCTAATATTTTCATTTTTTTAACCTTTTTTCCAGCAATTTCTCATTCAGGCCACTTTAAACACCACCTTCTACAACTGCACCTTTGTCGTCTCTCAGCAGTGCCCAAATATTAAAACTTCCAGTCTCCAAAGTTTGTTCATTCTCTGTCTCTCTCTCTCTCTCTGCAGCTCCTTCCATTTTGATACTCTGCTCTTCAAATTGTGAGTGCCTTGGCCTCCCCAACTTTAATCTCTGTCTCTTCAGCTCTGAGAAACTGAGGAGCTCTCTTTACTTCCCCCTTCTTCATGCTGAGACCTGGAAAGATATGCCACAGACAGGCTGGAAGATGGGATACTTTTCAGTCTTACTCTGTAACTTTTATCTCAGAGGTCTCAGTTTTACTTCACCTGTTACCTGGTATCTAAAAAGCATTTGTTTTTTCCTTCATTTAGTCCAGTATTCTAGTTGTCTAAGGCAGGAGGGTAAATCTAGTCCCTACTTCTCTGTTATGACCAGAGGCCTAGATACTAATCTTACCCTCATCTTTCCCATATCATCTGTTTTACCCTTTATCCTGGTTCTTTCCATCTTTTAGCATATTTAAGTCTCTTCTCTAGTATAAAGAATGTAAAAGAAGACTAAGATTATATTTACCAATCTACTTCTCTTCTACCTTTTATAGCCAAACTTTTGAAAGTGGTGTTTGTTTTCAGTTCTCAGAAGTGGTTTTTGTGGACTGACAGAATCTGCATCACCTGGACACTTGTTAGAAATGTTGACCCTCATACCCTAACCTACAATCACTGAAACCAGTGTCTAAATTTTAACAGGATTGGTATGCACACTAACATTTGAGAAGTGCTTTTCCACATTTTACAGTCTCCGTTTCTTCATTTTCCATATTGTTCCTGAGTGCATTGTATTCTGGCTTCTGTCTTCAGTATATTAAATCTGTTCTTGCCTCGTTCATCAGGGACCTTCTTAATTTATATCCAGTGAATGAGCTTATTTCATTATTAGCAGGTCATTCTCCTTCTTGAAATGTTCCTTTGGCTTCCCTTTTCCTCTGACCTCTGTACTTTTGCAGGCTTTTTTTTTTTTTAATTTGTATTGCCTTTCTCTTAAATGTTAGTGTTGTGCAGTATTTGGTCCTTTCTTCAGATTTTATATTTCTTAGTATTTAATTATCTTTTGTAACTTCAGTTTCAAATGTATCTCTATCCTGAATCCTGAGTTTGAATGTCTCCACATCCATATCCTTTAACCTCTCAGTCTCCACAGCATGGCCATGATCTCCCTGTGTCCTCTTCCTCAGTGAAGGCTCCACCATTCAGTCATTAATCCAACCTGAAATTTGTCCACATCTTTTAACTGTTTCATCATCCTTAATCCACATTGACTCACTCTCACTTCCACATTCAATCTCCAAGGCCTATTGATTTGACCATAAAAATCCATCAAATCTGTCTATTTCTCTAAGTCATTATTGCTTCTTTCCTAAATAGAACTATGTCAGTTTTCAGTTTTCTTCATTAAGCAACTATCAGCTTAGAAATCTTTTAATTTTAACTATTTAGATGATAGACCAGTTCTTTATGTTTGACAGCCAGAGCTTTGCTTTGATCCTCAAAGCTGTGTCATGGTTCTTAATCTTTAATCCTTTACAGAAACAATGCATCTTTTTTCCTTTAGAAAGAACTTTCTTGTTTGTATTAAAGCATATTAATGTAGAGTAGCATGACCCCTGTGCCATGCTGTCCAGTAGAAATATAGTGCAAGCCACATTCATAATTCAAGATTTTCTTGATAACTACATTAGAAAAGTTAAAAACCACGTGTGGAATTAATTTTAATAATACATTTTTAAATGAATATATAGAAAATATTTGACATGTAATCAGTGTGGAAGTTTTTAATAAGATATCTTAAATTCTTTTGTGTGTGCATGCTAAGCCTTCTAAATTTGGAGTGCGTTTTATACTTAAAGCAAATCTTAATTTAGATTAGCCACAATTCAGAATCTCAATGGACTCATGCTGCTAAGAGGCTACTGTATTGGATAGTGCAGATTTAGTGGTTATCATCTTGGAGAGGAACCAGACTAATTTGGTTCAAGTCTTGCCTTCTTCATAGCTGACTTCATGACTTGGATCAAATTATTTATTCTCTTTGCGACTTAGTTTTCTTTTTGTAAAATGGGGACTCCTGCCATTAGGGTTGGAGGATTAAAAGAATCAGTACAGGTAAAGCATCATAGCAATTTACAGTAAGCATTCAGTGAATGTTGACTATAATTATACTTTTAGACTTAGTTCTTTAAGGTCCTATTCTCTCTTAGAAGTATCCTTGAATTTTCTTAGGGAAACTAGGACTAGGTATTGGATCCCTTTGCTTCTATTTTATATTTTGCTGTTTGTTCCTCTTAGTCTCTTGCTTGACTGCTTTTATAGTGACTTTATAAGCCAATAAGATGAATGGATTTTCCAGGACAGCTTGATTTCAAGCAGTCTCTTCTTGTGGTACTATAACTCGTTAAATATGAAACTATGAAAATGATAGTGAGTTTTAAAAAAAGATTTATCATTGTAACTAAAAGAAAAAAATAACAAAATGGCAAAAGATTGAGAACTTCTTTTAAAACTCTGTAATTGTAGTAGTAAGAAAAAACATTTATATAGGAAGTAGAGAAATCTTGAATATTCATTAGTGTACTTGCAGCCAGTTCAGAATTATTTCTGCTATCTCAAATTCGTGAATATCTAATTTTTTTTATTAGTTCAGAGTAACTGTAGATGATTGGAAAAGAAGTATTTAATGAAGTTTTATAAAGGAGATATTTAACTAAAACTTGACAATTTACTATGATAAAACATTTTATGCCCATAATACTAGTAAAGTATTATTGCTCAGTGGTAGAAACATATGATACCTCTTAACTAAAAAGAAATATATAGTTAGTTGAAAACTTTGTAAGCATCTACTGAATCAATGAAAATTTCCTGAATATGTTTCTGAAACAAAATGGAAATAAATTATTACAGTGTAGAACAGTGTCACAATTTACATCTTCGGATTGTACCTCCAGTTTAATTTTCACATATTATGATTGAGCTTATATTTTCTTCCATATAATATGCAAAACTTGAGCTGAAATATAGAATGTTTTAGAAATTTTGAAGACTTCAGATTGAATATTGAGTGGAATGTCTTACTTACAGGAAAGTCTGAGTCTTCTGGCCACAAATAACAAAATTTTTCTTATAGAACTTTTCAGTAAATTTATGTATAATGTAAAATTCTTTATTTTTTCTTAACAATGCTTTTTCTAAGAATTGTTTTAGAGAATGCCCAGGTAACTGTTAAGAACATTGGTGGTATTGTTTATAGGTTATCAGACTGTAGCTAGCTTTCTTGCAGATCATAGAGAAGCTATTTTAAAATATTGTTTATGACACTTTAGAAAGTGATATTGAAACATTTTTATAAGGGACATATTTCAAATCATCTGAATATAAAATGGAGGCTAAAACAGATCTTAGAAAAGACAGTGGAGATTGGAGGTTATGTAAAGTCACTAAGAATCACTAGTTCTTAATTCTGTGTTAACCCAGTCACCTTCCCTACCTATAGAATCCTCGGAAGTATACAAACACACAAAACACAGAACAAACCAAGGTGCAAATAGTCAGTGGCAAACTTGGATTTATTTTAATACTCTCTTGCAGTCTACCCTCTAGTGGGGAAGATAGAACTGAAAAACAGATAAAGTTAAATGTTGTGAAGAGCACATATAGGACAGGATAGGATACTAGGACCTTTTCAGAAATAGTGTCAGAGAAGGCCTCTGTAGAAATGTCAGTTGGTTTGAAATATGGAGCATGAGAAGAAACTAGTCATAGGAGTGAAGGGGTGATGTGGAGTTTCAGACACATCAAAGGTAAAGACCTTAATATGGGGAAAAGCTTGACTTAAGAAACTTACTCAGTGAATAATATGGCCAGAGTTTATTGAGTGGAAATGCAGGAGTGTGAGGGATATTAGGAAAGGAGAAAGGTAGAAACACAGATCCTTTAGCCCTTTTTGAAGGTCACGGTAACAGATCTGGATTTTATTTTGGTTATGATGGGGAGTGGTTGAAAGATTAGTCAGGGAAGAAAGATGATCAGACTTGAGTAGCAAGATCATTTAATACTATTTTACACTTCACAGTTGCCCAAATATGATTAAAAGTAAAAAAAGTACATGTTATTTTATGCAGAACAGTTTCTAAATGTGATTGGTGAAGACGTAAGTTGTGTTGCATAATAGCAATTTGAAGGAAAATACTCTGGTGTTTAAACTATAAATAGTTGGTATTTCTTGAGGAGCTGTTAATCTGCCAAGCAATGAATGGGTACTTAATATAGTCACAAAAATTTCCTTGAAGGGCATTATTTTCCCTCCTTTATAGGGAAGAAAATTTTAGACAGAGAGAAATTAACTGGCATCAAAATCAGTTTGCCCGCTTCACTTTTCCAAAGTTTTTTCTATTATGACTGTGGGGGTCAGGGGTTTAGGGGGTCTAGGGAGGGAGAAGAGGAGAAAGATTGAAAATTGAAGAAAAGGAAAGCACTTTATTATAATAAATATTTATTGAATAAATGAATTCATATATTTTTTCTTGGGGTGAGTGGTTGGGAAAGTAGATGCTGTAAATTAAACCAAATGAAATTATCCCAATAGGGCATTATGATCCTGAAAAAGAATTTCAGACCCAGTTTTGATTAGAAGTTGACTGTTTTTATGGCATACCTGTATACTATAACATTTTCCAAAGCATATATGTCAATTATAACCATCCATATAATTTTAAACAAGTGACCACTTAACTTGAAATCCCCATGAAAGGAGTTCTTAGAAGTTCCGAGATTTACTTGTGCAGGGCAAAGAGGGCCTGAGCTCTGGAGCTGGGAACACTGGTAAGTAGCACACAGGGTAGGAAACATTTGTGAATTTTTATGTGTTGCTTTTTTTTGTGTTTATAATTGATAATATGACACTATTTGGTTCAATCCTTTGGATGCTAAATTACTTTCTGATTAAACTTTGGGATTATGCATTGAGAACTTGAAGCAGGAGAGCCTGAATTCTACAGTGATAGTGTTCACAAAAGGATCAGGAGGGATGAAATGTAGGATTTGAAGACTGGCTGATGAGATTCGGGTGGTCAGAAGTATCTTTTTAAAATAGTAAAAGAAATACACAGTCCTTCAATGTTAGTTTCTTGGCTTGTTTTGAAGTCTTTCTCAAGATGAATAACAGAATACTCACATTTGTACATGTAGAAAAATGTTCGTTTATCCTTCCATTCTGCACCTCTGCCACCATCCAACTTTGAGCCTCTTTGGACAGTGAGGCAGATTTCATTTTATTTCTGCCAATATTTAAATGCTGTATATATATTTTTACACTCAGTACAATAAAAGAGCTGTTGGCCACACAATTAAGATATGAAGTGAGTGATACGGTTTGCTGATATTTGGGGGTGGGGGGAGTTGGGAGACTACTCCTGAAATAAATTCCCTGTGGGTATTTTCCTTTCATAAGATGGAATTATATCAAGAAGTGTGAAGTATTCTATCAAAAAGTGAGGAATAGTCTATCAAGAAGTGAGAGCTATTCCATTAAAAAGTGAGAAATTTGCAGAGGCCTGGGAATGTAGAAGATATCAGACAGGATCATTAATCCTAATTCAGAACAATTTATCTAGTAGTTTTGGTCATAGTAAATTAAAATTAAGCAAAATTTAATGGATGGGGAATCAGGACCCTGGTGAGTATAGGACAGGTTTTATATAAAGCCAGCCAATGAGACAGCCAGTGAGTACATGATAATTCTATCACTGTGACAAACGAAAAGTGGTTAGAGATGGTGTTAGATCTTTTAAGAAGCAATTCTCCGTTCCCAGCAAAGAATTGTTCATCATCAACAAAAGTTTTTTGTTAATTAAAAAGAAAAAATGACGGAACACCTAAGTGGTTGTATTTTAAAAAGTAAGCAATGCAGAAATCTGTGAAGGAAGAGCTTTAACTTTGTCCCTTTCTCCATAAGCAGCTCAAGCTCACCATTCTCCCCAGGGGAAAACACCTAACCATTCAGTGTTCATTCTTCTCCACATTTCCCTACACATTTGCATTTAAACATGTGCATACATACAGGTACGTACATGTGCATAATATATTTTAATACAAGGGGTCATGCTATACATATTTTGAAGCTTGAATTATTTTATTTCAGAATATATAACTTGACACTTCAAATCTCAGTATATGAATATGAAACATACTTCATGTCGTCCCCCTCCTGTGCAGACTATATAGTGAAAAAAACTATTTCTGTTTGATATCATTCTTTACATAAAATATTTAGACAATACCAAAGAGGAAAGAAAACTTTAAAAATTGACCAACATCCCACCACCTTGAGAATCTCCATTTTTATAGCTAGTTTTTAAAATGTTTCCTTTCAGGTATTCTCAAGTATAAACATGTACCCACATCTGCCACATATACATGTATAATATTTACAAATGGATTATACATACAAGCAGATATTTAGCACAGATTTGTTTTCAATCTGTGTTTGGGAATTTTTATCCCTCCCTTTACACCCTGGTCTCCTGTCATCTTTCACCTTTGAATAAGAAGTGGTAACAGACTGGTATGTACTTTTCTGCCTTTATTAGTGCTGGTTACAGTCATACACATATAAAATTATGTAATTTACACCTGTCTGCATCATTCTTTTTTCACAGAACTCATTCCAGATCACTGCACACATAGTTCACTCATTTACTGGCTAAATATTCTAAGGCAAGGATCAGTAAACTACAGTGAATGGATCAAATCTACTGTTATGTCTGTTTTTGTAAACAGTTTTGTTGGAACACAGCCTCACTCATTTTTCTACTGAGGGGTGTAAATTTAAATTCTTTATCTGTTATATGTGACATTTTCCCCCAATTTTGTCATGACACTTCGATATAGAAGTTGTTTTTGTTTATTTTTGTTTCTTAATGCACTGAACTGAGTGAAACATTTATCTTTTCACTTTGAGTTTCCCTATTTTTATTGAAAGGTTTCCCAGCTCCAGGTTATCCTAAAATTTCTCAGAGATATTTACTACATAATTTTTTCAGCGCTCTGGGAAGTATTTTTATATATATGAAAGGTCTTATAGTGTGGTTAAAGATCACAGAATCTGACTCTGTTATTTACTTCCTGTGTGACCCTGGTACTGTGACTTGATATTTCTGTACTTTGGTTTTCTGGCCTAAAATGGGAATGATTATAATTCCTAGGTACAGGATAGTAGTAAATAAAAGAATAAATGAAAGGCTAGTATGTAGTGAATATTTAGAGCATTGTCTGATACATAGAAACATGTTTGATTGTTGACCATTATTATATGTTGTGTGTAGACATCTCATTTTTCTCCCATATGGGTTGTTGTCGTAAAGTTTGTTGAATAGTTCATCCTTTCCCCCACTGATGTAAAATGCCATCATTGTTGCTTATTATGTTTCCAAATATATGTAGCCCTGTTTGGGGCTTCTCTAGCTTGTTGTGTAACTCTTTTTATTCTTGTTCCAGAGCCATAGTGGCTTAACTACTGTAGCTTTATAAATACAGGTAACTGGTGAGTGCAGTCCCTTTACTTTGTAAAAGTAAATTAAAAGTATTTAGGAGAATTTACAAAAACCCTGTTAGAGTGATTCTAATTGATTAGCATTGGAATGGAATTTGTCTTCTATTAAACTGATAGAAGTTTTTGAAGTTGTCTGACTATATAATCCAGAGATTGATACACCACTGTGTGAGGTGGGCAGTGGGAATATTGTGTACACAAACACTGTAGTAAGATAGAGCCTGAGCCTGCTGTTCCCAAATTGCTCTTGAGAGCACTCCCAGAGCTTCTAGAGAACCCCCAGGCAGGGCTCAAACTTCCTAGTGAGAAACAGCGACATCTGTTGGACACCACATGAGCTTCTAGCTCAGGTACTTATTTTCAGCATCTAATGGTGTTACCTTCATTTTAATGTTGTGATTTCTTTGTGAAGTTGGGGTTTTGGTGATTGGTCTCATAAAAAGAAAATACTGTGCAAAAGTCATCGTGAGACAGGAATTGAAGGTGGCAGTATCCAATCTGATTTCAAGGTCTGAGAAGTGCATTGCCCAAAGGGTACACACAACACATAATAACTAATTGTGGTTATTTAAAAATGAAATTAAAATATTATTTAGAAAGTTTATGTGTATTTTTTCAAAAGACTAATAGCTTGTTAGAATATAAATATTTGTTCATTTGTGTGAATCTTATTTAAACAGTACTGTTAGGTATTTCTTTTGGCCTAAGGAATTTGTGAAAATTGCTGAGAAAATAAAGGATCCAAGAAAGTTTGTGAATCTCCCTGCCTTAACAAGTAGGTTATTAGAAGCATTTAAAGGTTAACATCATTTGAAGTGCAGTTGTGGGCAGTGCTCTGTTATAAGCCTTCCCTGCTTATAGCAGGATAAAGTAGCCTTGGTAAGGGGGAAAGTTGACATTACTGAGGAAGTGGTATGTAAACTGACCTTGAAGGAGAACTGAGAATTAGGGAGGAATGATGGTGGAACTAACTTATGTGAAGAGATCAGGAGCATTGGAGGCTGGTAGCAGTGCAGCATGCCATAGAGGTTGGGGACAGTGATGTAAGGGAGCATGCAGAGGTAAAGTTTTTATTTACATTTTTATATAAAAGGCAGCATCAAGACCTTGAGGAATTTTAAATGAAGTGAGAATTTCTTATGCCCCTGCACTCTGATTGAGGGAATAAAATATAGAGCTATATACATACACATGTATATATGTGTATATATAAATTTACAAGTAACTGAGTATTTTTGGTAAAATTTTGGAGTACCTTGATTTTCAACGGCATTTGTAAATTTTTCTGTGAGTATAAATTTTCTCAATTTTTTCAAACACATACACAATTTTTCAACTTGCTTTATAATGGATATGGACTTTTAAGCCAAAAGGAGAAGGCAGACATTGTATAATTTGGCAAATAGAGAAAATAAGCAAATATGTGAGCTAAATCAACCAAAAATAGACTTTTAGTCTATAAAATAAAATTAGTGGTTAAAAGAAGGGAAAAGGAAGGGAAGCTGGGCAAAAGGGGTCAAATTATGTGGTGAGAGAAGAATTGGACTGGTGGTAGTAAAAATGTGTTAGATACAGATGTTGATTTATAGCGATGCATAGTTTAAACCTGTGTAATGTTGTTATACAGTGTTTCTTCGCTAAAATAAAAGCAAGATCAAATGTTATATAGCTGTAAAACATTTAACTAGTGTTTTTTCCCCATTATTTTCAAATGGCAAAAATGTTCTAATTTTTAAATTGAATTTCTTTTGTTAATACATACAATAAAAGATTTAAAAAGAAGTAATCTGCATGTTTCCACTGCCAATCTAACACATTTATCTCTTTTAAGCCCTGATGTTAAATTTTGAGTGGTATAATAAAGATTTATCAGTTATACAGGAATACGTAGAAGTAATTTCTCTTAGTTTAGGTATCATTTTGTATTACTCTAAAATTTATATTTTGATTTCTCTTACTATAGTTCCAGTAAATTCATGCAATATAAAATTTCTATAACAGTAAGCAAATTACTTGCAGGTTAATTCTGAAAAAAAAATTAATCTCATTTTTAACAGTTTTGAGACTTTTAAAAGAATCAGTTTCTATTCATGAAAAGTTGATGGAGACTCCGTGGTACTAATTGGGAATGGGTGATTATTCTGTGGAATTTGGTTGTCATTGTAAGCAAGTATTGGA
The DNA here is from genome assembly GCA_004363575.1 of Solenodon paradoxus. NCBI lineage: Eukaryota > Metazoa > Chordata > Mammalia > Eulipotyphla > Solenodontidae > Solenodon > Solenodon paradoxus. The sequence goes on along the minus strand of RJWH01003263.1, from coordinate 144,833 downwards.
AAACTTTTAAACAACTGAATATTATTTCCTTCTCTCTGCCAGTGCGCTTTAATATTTATGTAGAACTGTTCTTTCATTATTTGTATGGATTAGTGTCATCCTTAAGTCCTTAATATGAGTACATTATAAATAAAGAGGTGTGTAGCTACACAGTATTTGAAAAGCAGTCTTGGTTTCATTTATTGGACTGAGACTTGTGATTGTTCATATGAAGAAATCTGATCACAGCTTTTGGTGGTTCACAAGGGTCAGCAGTTTCCTTTAAGAAAAGAGATAAAGTTTTAAGTTGTAAAGCTTATTCTGGTTGAGAACATAGCAAATATTTTCTTTAAAGTATGTTCTTTCTCTATTCAAAGAACTGGCCAAGGATTTGGAAAAATTAAACCGATCCATCGTGTGCAATTTGCATCAAAATGAATTCTAGATGAAGATTGAATATAGAGAATGAAACCATAGAAGCACAAAACAGCTGACTTTTTTTTTTTTTTAAATAATGTTGGTGTAAAGGATACCTTTTAAGTATGGTAGATTTATATAGTTGCAATTTATTGTTTTCTTACCAAAATCTTACTCAAAATAGAAAAAAGAGTATTTGCAAAGCACAATAGCCATGCCCAAAGATTGCTTTTAAGTCAGTAGGATATCTAGTTCTAGAAAAATGTGCAAAGTGTATGTAATAGTGAGTTTATGAAATAAGTGCTGCTAGTCAACATAGAACCTTATTAAAGAATCATTTTAATTTTCTGCTTTTTATACTTCATAGAAAAAAATTTAGACAGTAATTTTGAATCCCATTGTAGGGCTTAAAATACAAATTTTCTTAGGTAGTCATATCAAGGTTTGATTGTCTCAGCTAGTGGGTCTTTTTTTTCTTAATGTTTTTCTAAGTGGGTCAAGTTTTCATTTTCAAGTAAAAAGTGAATTTTACTTATTAGACCTTCATAGTGAAATGATGACATATATTTACCATACAATATATATGTACCATGTATGTGCAATATATATGACAATATGTATGTACCAAAGATCATAAACATTTAAGAATAATTTTGCATTTTTCTTTTTTTAACGGAAGTAGAAGAAAGTTTTGCTTAACTTTGTTCTTTTTCTTTCTCATTTTTGTAGGAGCCAGTGTTCGGACATTCACTCCATTTCATTTTCTGGTGGAGCCAGTGGATACACTCTCAGTTAGAGGCTCTTCTGTTGTTTTGAACTGTTCAGCATATTCTGAACCTTCTCCGAAAATTGAATGGAAAAAAGATGGAACTTTTTTAAATTTAGTATCAGATGATAGACGACAGCTACTCCCAGATGGGTCTTTACTTATCAGCAGTGTGGTGCATTCCAAACACAATAAACCTGATGAAGGTTATTACCAGTGTGTGGCCACTGTTGAGAGTCTTGGAACTATTGTCAGCAGAACAGCCAAACTCACGGTAGCAGGTAAGTTGTGTTAAGCATTATATTCAGATTTTCAGATTTTTATAAGGGTAAATCTCTTCTTTTTGTTTTGATTTTTTTTCTATTTTATTTTCAGAATTATTTTTGCTTTCTTAAAATTTACATTTCAAAACAGGTAAAATTGAACAAATAGTGTATATTTGGATATTCATTATATTATTGTTACACATGTGTTTATGTATTATATACTCTATATAAACTATATATATTTGTTTTATTATTTCACATCACTATTTGCTTTTTAGGATATTGATTTCACACCTCACTCTGTGTACATTTCACACCACACCCACCACCAGAGTTCCAGTTTCCTTTACCACTCTTTTTTTTTTCCAGGCCAAGAAAAGAACAATTTATCACATTAAATACTTATTTCAAAAGAAATTCAGGAGAATACTATATATTTCCAATACAGTAAACTGTAAAATAAATATAGTAGCATATATAAGAATTCATAATGTAAACTTGAGTCACAGTTCCTTAATTTAGAAAAGTTGAAAATTGGCATTATCAAGAAGAATAAGATAACTAAAAAGTAAAAACTCAGCATGATGAAAGTAAAATTCAAAAATTTCAGGGAGTGTTATCAATCCAAACAAAATAATATCAATAAAGATAAAACTAAACAATAAAATATTAAGCACACAGAATTTAGACATAAAAGCTAAATTTGAGCATTCACTCCGACACTTGTATACTACATAACCTTAGGCAGGTTTCTTAGATTCGGTTTTCTCATCTATAAAATGGGGATAATAAAATCTGTATCAGAGGCTTATCTCAAATAGATAATCCATGCCAAGTTCTTCAGTAGGCCCCACAGAACAGTCACAAGCAAAGAAATTGAAGAGATAATCAAAAGTCTCCCTAACAATAAAAGCCCAGGACTACATGGCTTTTCCAGTGAGTTTCACCAAACCTTGAGAGAAGAATTAATACCTATTCCACTCAAACTCTCCCAAAATATTGAAAAAATTCAATACTCTCCATGAGGCCAACATCACACTGATACAAAAAGCTGGCAAAGACGTCACCAACAAAGAAAATTACAGACCAATGTGTCTAAACAACATAGATGACTAGGTCTAATAGACCTGTTTTTAAGGGGGTTTCTTTACTCTTTATATAGCATCTTTCAGTAATATTTGTAGAACTGGTTTTATGGTGGTAAATTCCTTTAACTTTTGCTTATCGGAAAAGCTTTTTATCAGGCCTTCAGTTCTGAATGATAACCTCACAGGGTATAGTATCCTAGGTTGAAAATCCTTTTCATTCAGTCTTTTGAATATGTCGTGCCATTCCCTCCTGGCCTGTGGCGTTTCAGTTGAGAACGTCTAACAATCTTATGGTGGCTTCTTTGTATGTGACTTGTTTTTCTCTGGATGCTTTTAAGGTTTTTTTCTTTATCTTGTATTTTTGACATTTTAGTGACAATGTGTCTAGGTAGGTCTGCTTGGGGTTCTTTTATTAGGGACCCTGAGCTTCCTGGGTCTGGAGGCTTGCTTCATTTTTTAGGTTGGAGAAATTTTCAGCTGTTATTTCTTCAGATACAGTTTCTGCCCCCTTTTCTGTCTCTTCTCCTTCTGGGACCCCTATATTGTTTCTTTTGATGTTATCCCATAGGTCTCAAATGCTGTCTTCATTTCTTTGCATGTTTTTCCTCTTGGCTTGTTTGCTTGAGTGCATTCCTCTGCCCTATCTTCTAGCTCACTGATTATATTGGAGACTATCCTATTCTCGAGTCACTCTATTGAGTTCTTTAGGTTAGCTGTTTTGTTCTTTATTTCTTTTGACATCTGTTTTGAGCTACTTCATATCTTCTCTCTTTTTGGTTGTTTTCTTTTTATTCCTCTATTGTTGATTTCCATGAGTATGTTATCAGTATTGCCCTAAATTCATCCTCAGGCAGTTTGTAGACATCTGTTTTATTCAGATTTTCCCCTAGGTTCTTGATCGAATGCATCATTTTACATATTATTTCTCTGTGTCTTTGCTCTGTTTGGCATTCTGATTATGTTTCTGTGGATTAGGTTTCCCTGCAGTGATGCCCTTGTGTAGAGTATTGATTTGCACCAAGTGCACCTGAATCTTGATTTGGACCCTGGGATTTCTTGAGTTTTTTTGTGTCACCATTGGTTGTATTTGTTGGAGTTCTTATGTGGGCCCTTTTTTGCTACCCAAAAGTTGAGGCTGCTGTGTGTGTGTGGCATGCAGAGCCTTCCCCCAGTTCTCAACCTCCATGACCACTTTGGTCTTGGCCCACAATTGGTAATTAGGCTGCAGTTGCACCTAACTCTCCAAGGTGGCAATAGTCGGTGGTGTTGACTCTCCCTCTGCAAGTCTCTCTTCTTCCTTTAAACCTGAGGGCAGGATTTCTGGTGGGTGGGTCCTATCGCTCTCGGGTAATATGGGAGGCCTGTGGTTGGCAATTCCCTTAGCTGCTCTCCTGTTATGGCGGCACCCAGCGTAATTTTCTTACAGAACCTCCCATTAAAACCACCGGGGCACTGGTACCTCTTTTGCCTTGTGCCTAGACCTCTTCTTCAAACTCCATGTCCTGGTCTTGCTGTGTGGGCTCTATACTGCTTTCACAAATCCTGGGAAAGCTGGTTCTTCCCAAAGTTCTGCCTCCTCCGCCATGGTCAGATCCTGAATCTGAGTCTGTGATGTAGCTCTGAACCCAGACATTTTCACCTACTCTTTGTTGTGATGCTGCTGTGTCTCTCCAGCCTCTCTGCCTGCTTTTCTTCAGTGTTTGTTTCTGGAATATAGGTGAATTTCTCATTGCTTTGTGGAGAGAGCATGAGTCTCACTCCTACCAGTGTGCCATCTTGGCCAGGAGTCTGTTCAAGGGTAAATCTTGATAAAGCCATTGATATTCCAGAGTTTTCATTTAACTGATAATAGCAAATACACTCATTAACAAGTATCTACTAGGCATATAACTTTGTGTGTGGTATTATGCTAGGGCTTGCTCAGTGCTGTAGAGAATAAACTGTAGCACTTTTCTACATGATTAAGATGACTTAAAGTTTCTATCATAAGTACTGAGCCAGTTCTTTTTTTGTCCTTTTTAAATTAGAAATGATATAGGAAAAATAAGGTGTTTTGATGGCTAATTTTTATGCTACCCAGGAGAATCATTTAATACGGTTTTGTACAATGTGCGGTACAGCCAGAATCTTGGTTCCTTTATGCCTTAACTAAGGCTATGACATTTAATTAGGTTTAGTTTTAAAAAATCTGCGGGAGACACATGTATGCACACACACACACACACACACACACACACACACACACACAAAGGTAAAGAGCAGACATTTGCAAAGAAAGAAATATTCTTTTCTATTTGAAGAATGATGGAAAATGTAACAAAAATTAAGATCTAGAAGAGTACAATGTGGTTCTTAAATTAAGTTAGGCCTCTTTTGTAGTAGACACTGGCATTCCTCAGATCAGTGTTTCTTCACTTGAGTACCAAATGGAAAAGTTTTTGTTAAGGGTCACATTGTACAGAAATTGTATTTGTGTCCTGTATTTGCATGTACTTGGTGTAATGCTAACATAGGAAAACAGAGTGGAATCTGAGATGGTAGTCTCCCATCCCATTCCCATTCCAGGACCCTGGTTTCCTATCTCATGTTCACTCCAGGATGTATTTGCTTTTTCATTCAGAGCACGAGGGATCATTTTCTCTTTAAGCCACATATTCAAAGTTGATTTGGGCTATAATATAAAGCCATTGTAGCTATTCCATAAACACAGATTAAGGATGGAAAAATAAAAGGAGAAAAAAATTGGTCCTTTTGATAATTTCCCTCCTCTCTCCCTTCCTCTTTTCTTCCTTCCTTCTTTTCTATTTGCCAGACTTACCATAGTTGGTAAGTTAGCATAATGTCGCCTAGCTTGTTTATCATTTATGTTCTTAAATTGGGCTTCAATAGTGGCTCCTTCCTCTCCGCCCTCCCCTATATCCAGTCATCAAATCAGTGAATCCTGCCTCCTAATTTTTCCAAACTTGAGCCACATACTGTTTCCTGAGGCTACCCCCATCATCCCTACCGCAGCCTTGTAGCTGTCTGCCACCTCACTGTGGTCAGAACACAGCCTTTCTCAGCCTTCAGTCACTCTCCAATAAAAACATTGCATTAATATCTGAACTCCTTTTAAGTCCTGGGGGGCCTCCACTTCTCTAGAGTCTAACATTCTGTGATCATGCCCCCCTCACAACCCTCATCACCATGCCCCGGCCACATTTTAAGCAATGGCAAGAATGAAATTTTTCAGTTTTCCTTTCATTCTTTTCCTCTGACCTTTGCTAAAGACTTCCCCACTGCCTGTTAGTCCTGTCATCCACCTTTCTCAACCTTCTCTGCTAGATTTCTCCATCCTTTCTCTTAGTTTTTGTATCTTTTCAGGAAGCATTTTTTTAAACCTGATAACCTAGTATATATAGCAAGTTTTAATACAAGATCATAAATTCTTTGATGACTGCAGATAAGATTGTATAGGACAGTTGTTTAACCTGCTTGTGGCCCTGGGTGTCAGGAAAGATAGTATCTAAGCTAAGATATAAATAGTAGTTCTTTTTAATAGTTGTTTAGATATACTGTATTTATTTGAACAGTCCTTTTTCGATGAACAGTTATATGGATTAAAATTGTTTGATGTTATAGGCAATGCTGTAGTGAGCAGCCTTTTGCAAATCTTTATTTCTGCAGAATAAACTACTAGAATTACTAATTCTACTAAATGACTGCATTATAGAATATACTTTTGTGTGTGTAATTTTAAAAGATAGAACTGTATTGTTGAAAGGTCCTTAAAATATCAAACATAGAGTTATATTTTGACCTAGCAAGTCCAATCCTAAGTATCTACTCAAAAGAAATGAAAGACTATGTCCACACAGCAATTTGTACATAAATGTTTATAGCAGTATTATTCATAATAGTCAGAAATTGGAAACAAAGTATATGTATCAAGTGATGAATGGATAATCACAAGATGGTATATTTGTGTAATGGAATATTATTCAGTAATAAAGATGACTGAAATTCTGCTACATGCTACAACATAGGTGAGCCTTAAAAACATTATGCTAAGTGAAAGAAGCCTGTTACACACGATTTCATATTATACAGTTTCACATAGGTATGAAATTCAGAATAGGCAAATATATAGCCACAAAGTAGATTGTTGATTTTCTAGGCCTTGGGATGTAGGGATGAGAATATTAAGGGTGGGAAGGGGGTGCATGCAGGGAATGGGAAACGACTTCAAATGAGTAGTGCAAAGTTTCTTTTGGAAATGATGAAAGTGTTTTAAAATAGATTATAATGATCATTCCAAAACTGTGCATATACTAAAAACATTAAATTGTGCATTTTAATGATAAACTTTATGATACATATTGCATCTCAGAAAAACTATTAAAAAAAATACTGCCAGATTGCTGTTCTGGACATCTATTGGTTTTTAAGAGTTCTTTTGTTGTAAGTAGTGGAAGCTGACTTTGACCAAGTCAAGCAATAAGGGAATGTTTGAAAGAACACTTAGTAGTTAAACATGAGAGATTTTTTTTCTGGACTGTTGAATTTTTCCACAGCAGACAATTTTTCTTTACTACCTGGGTCACAGTACCCTGGCTGTGGTATTCTGTGCTCCGTAGTGGGGGAATTGGGTGGTCTGAATACAAATATTGTTAATTCCTTCTTGCTAACACCACCTGTCTCTGTCTCTCTGCTCCTTACCCCTGTCCTGTAATTCTATAGAGGCAGCAGCAGAACATGGATTCCTTGTGAGCACAGAAATCTGCATCATTTTCTGTCTCGATATGTTGGTTACTAGTTCCTCTGTCTGTTTTCCCTAGTCAGAAACTTTTTGAAATTTGTAGTCTGCCAATTCCGCATATGTTGTTGTGGATTTATATTTTTAAAAATTACTCATTTTCATAAGACCTTAGAAGGGAGAATATTTTGACTTTTAAAAAATAGAACTAGCTCTTGGTTTTACTTCAGATTTCTTCCCCCCCTACTTTGTTAGTTGCATTATTTGTCTTTGTTAATTACTTTCTTCTAAATTTCTGACTTCTTAAAAGATATTTGGTTAATTTTGTCTTTGTATCTTTTCTCCAGAAATCTCCTTGAAATAAAAAATGAGCAAAAATTTGTGGAAGGGCTAGACAACCTGTAAGTTTGTGATTTAGATTTGGACTAATGTATCATAAAACTAGAAAACCTGCAATTGTTTCTAGTGATTTTTTTTTTTTTTTTTTTGCTAATCTTTGTTTTTAAAGAAACGTGTTGCTGTGTTCTGAACATGTCAGATGCATTTTTTGTATGTTATTAATAATAAAATAATAGTAGCTGGTATTTGTTGCATATATGCCAGGCAGTATATTGTATGTGAACTATTTATGTTAAGTATTTAATATTTTTAACAACCTCTGAGTCATATTACTATTTTCATTTTACTGATGGAGAAGCTGAAGCTTAGAGGTTAAGTAACTTGCCAACACCCCATGGCCTTGAAATGAAGACGTTTGGATTCAGACTGAAGTTATGTGACTCTGAAACTCATACTATTAGCCACGATAGTCTGTGGTATCTATAGCTTGTCTAAGACTACATTTTGTGGTTAATATTTTATTTTGAAATAATTTCAAACTTACAGAATCATTGTAAGAATGCAACCAAGAAATCCCATATACTCTTCACTCAGATGGCCAATTGTTAACATTTTACCACATCTGCATTATCATTCCCCCCCAGTATGCACACCCAAATAATTTTGGAGGGGGACCATTAAGAGTTAGTTGCAGATGTGTTGCTTCATTACCTCTACCTAAATGCTTCAGTGTATAGTTCCTAAAAAATACATTCTCCTAAATTATATTCAGTTTTGGGAAACTAATCGTAATGTAAGTCTACTCTTTAATCTGTAGATACTGTATAGATTTCACTGGCTGTTTGGGATATTTCTTTATAGCAGAAAACAAAAGCCAAAACTTTGACAGCCCACTCCCCATCCTTTCTAGACTAGTATTACATGTTTCACTTAGTAGTTATGTTTCTTTAGACTCCTTCAGTCTCAAATCATTCTTTAGATTGTCCTTGCTGACTCTGCTTTTTCCCTTTTGATTAGATTCAGGTTTTTTGCAATTTTGGGAAAAATATCACAGAAGTGATGCTGTTACCTTCTTTGTACATCATATCAGGAAGAGTGTGACGCTTTGTTCTATTAACTAGTCATGTTGTCTTTTATTATTTGATTAGGATAACAGAGACATGTTGTGTTTCTGCATTGTAAAGTTAAGTATTTTTTACTTTTATTAATTAGTAATAAGTGTTTGCAAAGAAAATATTTGATAATCTAAATATCCTTTTCCTCATCTACCTTTTACCTACTTGGTTTAGTGTCCATTTATGATTGTTTTCTGTTTTAATTATAATTATCACAGATGTAGCCAGAGGAAACCCTTCAATTTGATTTCTGTGTCCTTTGATATCTCATCATTGGATGCTCTTCTTACTTGCTGTCACAAGATGTTCTGGACTCATCTTATACTTTCTTTACTTTGGTCTTAAAATTGGCTATTTCTCTAAGGAGAAATGGTTCCTTATAGTGAAGATTGATATTTGGAAATCAAAGTTAGGTCACCTTATGTACTCATTGTACTAGAGTGACATTGATTCTGGACTTCGGATAGTTAGGAAGTATATATGATAAATTATATATATACATTTGTGTGTATATACACATATGTATATATTTTGTAATGACTATGTAATTCACACATACACATTTATGTCTCTATATATGTCTGTATTTGTCTGTCTATAATTATATAAAACCAGTACCATCAGATCTTTTCTATTTTTCCGCCTTTCCATGTTTGTACCTTCTCTCTCCACCTGTGAGGAATCCAACTCCAGTTATCCCTAGTGCATTTATTTATTTGATCTGTATCTCTGTATGTAGTCAATTTGCTGAGCCATGAGACCTTAACCCTGGTTCCACTACACACGTGATCCCATGGGCTAACTTGCTTCTAGTTCTTGTGACTAGTTTTTTAATTAATATTTAACTACAATTTATTTCTTCTTTTCCTTTATTGCCCAGGTCTCCCAAGATTTGCCAGCCAACCAGAGCCTTCTTCTGTTTATGCTGGAAACAGTGCAATTCTGAATTGTGAAGTTAATGCAGATTTGGTCCCATTTGTGAGATGGGAACAGAACAGACAGCCTCTTCTTCTGAATGATAGAATTATCAAACTTCCAAGTGGAACACTGGTTATCAGCAACACGACAGAAGGAGATGGGGGGTTTTATCGCTGCATAGTTGAAAGTGGTGGGCCACCAAAGTATAGTGATGAAGCTGAATTAAAAATTCTACCAGGTATTAATTTATTATCAGGACTGATTAATGAGTTTGTTGGTGGGTTAAAATGTTTCTTTCAGAATTTAAAAAAAATGAGCACCATTAAATATGTGGTGTAATATGTTAACATCAATATAAAATTATCAGTTTCTTTCAGGGGAAAAAGAAGATGAAGTGCCAGAAAAAGCCACTCTTTAGTGAACACATTAATCAATAAAAAATTATCATACGTCAAGGTATATTCATTATCTGTAGCATTCTGCTTGATCCAAGAAATATTAACTCTGTCTTTTACCCAACCTCTGTATTCTGCTACCTCCACAGAATAAAATACATTTTATATAGTTCTATTTTCTTCCTGATGCTTTTTATAGACAAGTCTTTTTCCTTGTAGGAGTCAGATGCTGGCTCAGGCTAATTCACATAGGTCTGGGCAGCACTAACTGTTAACAGCATACCTGGAGACACTGTTCCGCAAGAACGCTGGATCTTTGTAACACTTTCCCATTTTAATGTAAACTCAGCTCTGCTTTCCGTTTTTGTTTCTCTCTTTGGGTTCTCACTCTCTGCCCCTGATGACTTTCCTCATTATCTCTTATACGTACCTTTTCTCAACTGTGTAACTTCTGCCTTCTCATAACTTTCTCTTACTTGGAGCTTATCATAGTCCCCAAGCCTCTCAGTCTTTCATACTTTCAGCGTCCATTCTTACTGCTCGATATCTGACTCTTTCCATATTTTTTACTTAAAATTCAAGTTTGTGAATATAATTGGACCATCCCTATGTTGTTTGGGCACAATTTTTATGTAGAACTACTTCATAGGCTCATTTTCAGTTAATGGATTGGGTTGCAAAGTGAGAACAGTATTAGGAGCAGTGACTCTTGAGAGGGTATTCCTGATGAACCTTGAACTAATTGTTTTAAATATAATTTCTTTCTTTGTCATTATCATCCTTCCTCTTGTCATTGGTATCCCAGTGTATTCTCAGCTCAGCAACCACAGTTACCTTTTAAGATGTATGTGAGATCATTTCATGTTCTTGCTCAAACTTGACTATTTCCCTTATCCAAGTAAATGTTAAAGCCCATGACCTGTAAAACTTTATATAGTCTTTAAAGAAAAACCTTTTGCTTATTTTATTTAGTAGTCATCTTGGTTGTTTCCCCGTACCCTAGGTCTCAAACTTAGGTCCCTGGGATGTATTTGGACTATGCCTGGTGGACTTGTTTATTTTTTGATCTCCCGTTCCCTGGCCACCAAGTCACAAACCCAGGTTCCTGAGGTTTACACACCCTTTCAGCTACCTGAGCCATAAGGTTGTGCCCAAGGCATTAAATAATCTTAATGTCACTGCCCTCCTCCTTATCCTTTCTTATCCCATAATCTCTCCCTCACGATGATTATGACCATCTTACGTTTCTAAAATATTCTAAATATCCTCGTGTTAGGGCCTTTTTACATGCTGTCTTCTCTGCCTAGAATTCTCACTATGTTACCTTTCTGCTCAAATATCTATTGGTGAATTCTTCCTTGACCACTGTTTTTGCAGTGATCTTCCGTTTCTACCCAGTGCTTTTCCTCCCCTCTTTATTTTACTTCATATTATACCATCGTCTGACACACTATATCTTTCATTCATTGTCCTCTCCCTTGTCAGTATGTAAACTCAGCAAGAGCAGGGCATTCTGTCAATTCCACAATTGATCACTGATGCGTAGAAGCCCATAAATATTTGTTCAAATTTGTTTAATTGATGCTGTCAAAATTGGATTAAATCAGCTAAACAATTCAAGGTGTGGGGGGTGGGGAACTATTTGCTGCAAAGTAATCTTTTCCTACTTTCTGACTTGCTTTCATGTGGAGAGGTCATATTTCTTCTCTTTGCCTGGGGTAGCATTCAAGCAATCCTCAAAACTGGATCCAAGAAGTGAGATTCTCAGTGTCAAAGGATGAAACACCACTTAATATCTTAAAGCAAAGAGTATTAAGTGTTTTTTTTACTTAAAAAAAGGAAGAGCTAGGATTGTCAATTTCCTTGAATATTGCCAATTGCCGATCTTTTGCATTTTGGGGAAGATAATTGTTTTGCATGTGTTGGTTAAGAGTCAGGTGGGTTGCTATCAGTTGTAAAAGCACATTTTATGACTGGGTACAGAGCAGAGAGGCAGGTTAATGTCAGCCTTAGAAACAAGTGCTTCTGCAACTAATGAATGGCTTAAAACTAGGCTATCACTGGTTGACTTTCAAAGATATGTTCTCTGAAGTAAATTATCACTGGTCTGTTAGACAGTGTTTACTTGCTCCCATGGCTGCAAAACTCTCATTAATTGGTTATATAAGGTTAACACTGGTTCTTGTGGTTGTTACCATGGGTATAAAACATCTCTTCCTAAGAGAAAAGGCACAGGAGTCATATTTCTCTGCACAAGAACTACCTTTTTCCCTCTAAACCCAACATGGGAAATATCACCCCAGCAAATAGAGAACTTAACTTCTACACATGTGTTCTGTTCTTGTGTCCATCAATAGAGAGATATATAAAATGAACACCCATATATCAGAAGCTGGAGAATTACAACAGTGCATAACCAAAGGGTTGGCAGACTGAATAAGTTTCAAAGATATAAAACTTGGATTTTCAGAAGTAACACATAGGTAGAGGGATGGAAATGAGGAAACCTCTCATGATATCTCTGTGAGTGGGGAGGATGCTGCTTGGTGTCCTGAGCATACCTAATTTTTTTGTTTGTTCTACTCATGTGGCAATTACTTACCCTGTCTTAAAGTGAAGGGGATTCATGTAAAATCAACACCTGAGGACAAGAGCTATAACTTACATGTCTTTAAGGCTCCCAGAGAGCCTTATACAATACTTTGCATATAAAGTTATTTAAGAAATGTTTGCTAGTTTAAATGGAATTTTTTACATTGCTTTTGCTTAAAATATTATTATATGAAGTCACAGAAACCAAATAGGAATTTGCTATTTCTCATCATTAAAGTAGTAAAGCACTTTCTTAATCATTATTTTAATTTTTTTTAAGATCCTGAAGTTACATCAATCTTAGTATTTTTGAAACAACCGTCTTCCTTAGTCAGAGTCACTGGTCAGAATGCAGTGTTGCCTTGTGTTGCTTCTGGATTTCCTACTCCAACCATTAGATGGATGAAAAATGAGGAGCTACTTGACACAGAAAGGTAATGTTGTGTGCCAAAGCCTTTTCAGGCTTAGCTTGAGAATTGGTCTAATCCTATTTGGGACTATTGATGAATGAAAAAAAAAAAAAAGATTACTTTTGTATAAACATAACTGATCATTTTTTTTCAATCCTTGAAGCATTTTTAAATGCTACGTATAATTAATATATTTAAAGGAAAAAATGCTTTCAAAGTATTAAGGGGTAATTATTCCATTTGTTCCTCTGAGCAGCAGTACACCTTAAGATAGTTCCTCAGTTGTTGAGGCGTTTTCTGGTCCTGACCTGCCTGAATCTTCTCTCTCACAAAGACATTCTGCTGATAGCTTTTTCCTTTATTCATACAGGAAAAGAAAATATATCTCTCATTCTTTCGTTTTTGACTCTTAAAATCAAACCACTTTCCTTCTATGATCACAAGTTCTTTTCTTCCACAAAAGTGTTAACATGTTAATGTATTAACATTAGCCACCTATCATCCCTGCCATCTCCTTCATTTCTTCCTTATATAATGAACACTTTTCTCAGTTCTCTTCTGATAAGAGAACCAAGGTCATGGTGGTTGTAGTTAGATAATATGTTTCCAAAGCAAAATTATCTTGTGCACTACAGGACATTTAGTAACATCCCTGACCTTAACCCACTGGATGCCAATGGCACTCCCAAGTTGTGACAGCCAAAAATGTCTCTAAATATTGTCAGATGTTCCCTGGGGGACATTGTCCCCCATTGAGGATCACTGTTCTAGAGCAATGCAACCCAATAGAAATGTAGTGTAGGTGCGCCCCAGTAGAGTAGCATTTAGATCAGTTGGCCTCCAAAGAGTGCAAGCCACATGCTCCCGGATTTGCATCCTGGGTTCAAGGAGCCTGGGGGCATGGGGAGACATGGAGCAGGCGGCTAGTGTGAACAATTGAATTAAAGCAATAAAATGCTGCTTCCTCCTCTCTCTTCCTGCCTACTTGCCTGTTCTCCTTCATTCTTGCCTTCACCTTTCCTTAAAAAAAACAAACAAACAGTAAATCACAAATATAGTTTAAAGTATTCTGGTAGCTGCATTAAGAAAATTAAGAACTACCAAATACAGTAATAATAATTTGTGATATAATAGTTAAAGTGAAATGTGGGTCTATCAAAATCATAAAATTAGTGTCTAGTGCTGCTTCAACTTGACATTTAAATATTAAATAAAATTTAAAATTCAGTTCTGCAGTCATAGTAGCCACATGAGCTAGTGGCTATTGATTTGGATAAAGCAGGTGTAGAGTTCCCCATTTGGGTAATCCAAAGTAAGCAGACACTCTTTATGTAGTTCAGTAACCAAGACATTAAAAGGGATATTTGTCTAGGCAGCTTGATGACTGACCTTTGTAATCATGGGGATGATAGAATACAGTCAAATTGTGCCTCACATGTTCCAAGCAAAGCTGATGGCATTCTCCAGTATCTCCTATTTCTCAACACTCACCCAGTTATCAGCTTCTTCTGCTTATGTTTTACTTCTTCCCTTTCTTCCCACTTTTTTTTCCCAGCTAAATATTATGCAAAGAATTTATAAGACTTCAGGGGAATTTTTTTTTTAAACTTATGCTAACTAAAACATAGGAAACCTTAAAATAAAAAATAAATGTCAAGCTTTTAGAGTAGAAATTAATTTGGCTGCATGTTAGAACTAAATCTTTATCAGAAGTAGGAAAGCTGAAATAGGTTATTTTTAAACTTATGTTTATCATCTAGAAGGATAATATGAAGCTATGTAATATAGGAGTTTGACTTTTTGCATAAGAAATATAAGTGAGGATTTTTATGATTCTCATGTGTTTATTCAGTTATTACTCATATGTTTATTGAGTGCTGATTATGTTGGGCACTGTTCACTGGGAGCAGAGTTGTAAACCAAATAGTTTTTGCTCCTATGGAATTTATATTCTAGTAGGGAAGAATCAGATAATAGTCATGTAAATATGTAAAAGTTCAGTCGATGGTAATTCCTATGAAGGAAATTAAGACAAAATATGACAGAGTTGCCAAGAGAGGGGTTGAGGTGAGATTGCTACTTAATTTATTGTGTTAGACAATTATTCTCTTAGTGAATTGATTCTCAGACCTGGGTTGAGGTGAATCAGGGTATGCAAATTATGGTAGAAATGTTACATTATCTTCCTTCTATGTTAGTAAAATTTTACATTTTATTTTATTCAAAGATATTTCTGAGGATAAATGTTATTTAGTGACATCAAATTTGAATAGATTATTGTTAATAATGTTCATCTGAATTTTAAGAATAAATCGGGAGACTTATAAGATGGAGTTGACTTGTTCTATTTCAAGTTCTCTAGCAATACTTGGGTTATGTGGCAGAAAAGTCTGAGAAGTGTTGCCTTGATCCATCACTGTATCAGAAAGTTTCAGAAGTATTTAAGAGCAGAAGAGCATTGGTGTTTTCACATTGGCCTTTCTTTAGACTTTACCACAGTGCTGGGCACATATTGGGGTAGGAGGAGTTATTTTTTTTGAATGACTAAATGCAGTATAGAAAAATACAAGTTGGTGAACAGAGAGTGCTTCATGTGAGATATAGATACTCAAAATACCTTTATTTCTGACAGGGCTTTATGAGATGTGTAGATGCACCTTAGCTAGTAAATTGTTTATACCCCAAATTAGAAAGAGGTTTAGAAATTAAGAGGAAAAAGTGGCAATTACTAGTCTTAAGACCTCATTAAAAATGAGTATTTAAAAACAGCGGTTATAGAAGAGTTTATATATTTACTTAGTCTTTTAATTTTTGTCAGATCCAAGCCAAACTTAGCGATTGGGGTGTGGGTGTGGGGGTTGGTGATGGATATGTAGTAATTCATTGAGTGGTTTTAAAGGGAGAGAATCCAGAAAATACAAATGTTAAAGTACGAGGTGACTGACAACAAAATGTAATTTAGTAATCAAATAATGCTATATTTTAGTGGAATGATAGATCAGAACCCAGCTGCATAGGAACAAGTTACAGTTATAAAAATGCTTAATGTTATTACAGCTTACTGTAGTAGAAAAATGAGATTATTTAAAATACAAGTGGAAGACTTCCACTTCTGGGAAAATGGTATAGATGTATTTTTCCCTGTTCTTCCACTAAGTAAAATTAAAACCCCTGGACATTATGTATAAAACAAATATAAGATGATTGAAAGATTGAAATAGCAAAGTTGACTCAGGGAGTAACATAATGGTGGGTTTTGTTTTGCCTCATATATTCCAACTTGAGCTGAAGAATCTGGCAACCTGAAAACACCAACTGGCACATTAAAAAAGCCTTAACAAAGTGTGTACTCTCTAGCCAAAGCACCAGGTCGTAATGAGGTTCCCAACCTCCCTGCTAGTGGTACCAGAGGTAACTAGGGAACCAAGACTTTCATCCCAAATAGGCAGTATCCAGCCTCCTCCACTGCTCCGTCAGTGGAAACCACATGAAGAACCTGAACTTTTACCCTCACCCAGCAAGAAAGACACCCATTTTCTAATTCTCTTCTCTGCTGGGATGGTAACAAAGGAGACTGAGTGGAGAGTCAAGGTTTTCACCACCCTGTAGTAGTACCGAGGCTTCCCTCCATGGTGTCATTGGGCGCCATGTGGAAAATAGTAATGAGACACTCCTGCTCACTCAACCAGGAGGCCCTATCAGTGGAGGTCTATTGGAGATCCAGAACTCCCAACCCTGCTAAGGAGTATTGAGAAGAACTTCCTTCACCCTTAGGTAGTAACAGAAACTGAGTGGTGAACCTGAACTGTCTCTACATAAAAGTAAAAAGCCCACTTTCCCTCTTCCTTTGCCACAGCACGGTCAGAAGCAATCAACTAAAACAAAAGGTTTAGTGAGATCCAAAGTCTCATAATACCCAGTTACCCAGATTTTAACTGAGAATCACTCATAAAGAACTAGGAAAATCTCAAATGAGAAAAGACAGTCAACAGATACCAATACTAAGATGATAGGTTTCAGAATTATCTGACAAAAATTTGAAGGCAGTCATCTTAAAAATACTTCAGTGAGCAATACAAACACACTTGAAGCAAATAAAGAAATATAATGTATCAGCAAAGAAACAGTCTCCTCAAAGAAATGGAAGGTTTAGATAGGAATCAAATGGCAAATGGAAAAATTTGAACCTAGACAATAACCAAAATGAAAAAGTCAGTGACTGGGCACAGCAGCAGACTAAAATGAATACAGGAAAGAATCGGTGATCTGGAAAAAAAAAAAAGAGAAAAGACACTAATGATCAGTAGTATTAGGTCTGAAATAAGGGACGCCACTGTAGACCCTACCAACATCAAAAGGATAAGCGAATACAACTACACAAGTGTAAATTTGACAACTTAGACAAAAATAATTTTTTCACAAAACCCCCAACAGACTATCATATCTAACTGAGTATGAAATAGACAATTTAAATAGCCTTGTAACTATTAAGGAGATTGAATTTGTAAGTAAAACTCCTAAAAATCTCTGAAGATCTCTAGGCCTAGATAGTTTCAGTGGAGAAATCTACTAATATTTAAAGAATTAACACCAACTCTAGAAAGTCTTTTTAGAAAGTAAAAGTAGTATTACCTTGATATAAAAACCAAAGACAGTACAAGAAAGAAGACTACAAATATCCCTATTGAGTATAAACATAAAAATTCTTACCATGATGTTAGCAAATAGAATTTAGCATTGTCTATAAAAAGTCATAAATACCATCCCCAAGTAGCATTTATACCAGGAATACAAGGTTGACCTTATATTCTAGAATTAATTAATGTAATCTACCATAATAATACACTGAAGGAAAAACCTACATGATCAATTAATGGTGAAAAGGCATTAGGCAAAATTTAATACCTATTCAATATTTTTTTTTAAACTTCAGAAATATGATTTAAAAGCATTGCAAAAAACCTAAAGCTAACAGTATACTTACTGGTAAAAGACTGAATACTTTTCCCTTAATATCAGGAATCAATTAAGGAAATTCACTATCATAGCCAGTTCAATAAGGCAAAAAAGAGAAAAGACATACAGATCAGAAAGGAAAAAATAAAACTGTCCTTATTTGTAGATGATATGTTTGTCTACGTAGAAAATCTCAAGGCGTTTACAAAAAACCCTTAGAACTAAAAAATGTGTTCAGTAAGTTCACAACATATAAACATAAAAGCCAGGAAAAAATAAAACCATAAAAAAGTATATAGAATTTCTGGTGACCCAGTAGTCTAGTGGATAAGGCCACTGGAGGTTAGTCTCCATGTGTCCTAAGAATCCAAGTTTGAGACCCAGGCTGGGAGGAACAGTTAAGATAAACAGCTATTAAAATGAATAAATGTTTCCTCCTCTTCTCTCTTCGTGCCTGCGTGCCCACTTGTCTTCATTTCCTGCCTACACTGTTCCTTTAGCTGTTTTTTTTTCCCAAAAAATTATTGATGCTTTCTTAAAATTTATGTATATTTCAAAACAGGTAAACTTGAACAATATAGTGGATATGTGGATATTCATTATATTGTCGTTATGCATAGATGTTTATATATTATGTACTATATATGTTTTATTATTTTACATCCCTATATGCTATTAGGATGTTGAATTCACACCTCAGTCTCAGTGTATTTCAAAACACACCCATCACCAGAATCCTAGTTTCCTTTACCACTCCTTGTTACTTTGTTTTGATCTTTTTTTCAGGCCATGAAAAGAACATAATTTATCACATTGAATATTTATTTCAAAAGAAACTCAGGAGAGTACACTACATTGGATATTTCCAAAGCAAACTTTAAAATGAATATAGTAGAATACGTAAGAATTCATAATGTAAACTTGAGTTACATTTCCTTAATTTAGAAAAGTTGAAAATTGGAATTATCAAGAAGAATAAGGTAACTAAAAAGTAAAAACTCAGCATGATGAAAGTAATATTCAAAAATTTTGGATAGCGTTATCATTCCAAACAAAACAGTATCAATAATGATAAAACTAAACAGGATAAAATACTGAGTACACAGGATTTGGGCATAAAAGCTAAATTTGAACATTGACTCTGACACCTATATTCTATATAACCTTAGGCAGGCTTCTTAGAGTCGGTTTTCTCATCTATAAAATGGGGATAATAAAATCTGTATCAGAGGCTTATCTCAAATAGATAATCCATGCCAAGTTCTTCAGTAGGCCCCACAGAACAGTCACAAGCAAAGAAATTGAAGAGATAATCAAAAGTCTCCCTAACAATAAAAGCCCAGGACTACATGGCTTTTCCAATGAGTTTCACCAAACCTTGAGAGAAGAATTAGTACCTGTTCCACTCAAACTCTTCCAAAATATTGAAAAAATTCAATACTCCCAGTCACTCTCCATGAGGCCAACATCACACTGATACCAAGAGCTGGCAAAGACGTCACCAACAAAGAAAATTACAGACCAATGTGTCTAATGAACATAGATGACTAGGTCTAATAGACCTGTTTTTAAGGGGGTTTCTTTACTCTTTATATAGCATCTTTCAGTAATATTTGTAGAACTGGTTTTATGGTGGTAAATTCCTTCAACTTTTGCTTATTGGAAAAGCTTTTTATCATGCCTTCAGTTCTGAATGATAAGCTCGCAGGGTTGAAAATCTATCCTGTTCAGCCTATCCTAGGTTGAAAATCCTTTTCTTTCAGTCTTTTGAATATATCATGCCATTCCCTCCTCGCCTGTAGAGTTTCCATTGAGAAATCCACTCACAATCTTATGGATACTCCTCCTTTGTGACTCGTTCATTTTAAGATTCTTTATCTTTTGTTTTTGCCATTTTTATGATAATGTGTCTAGGTGTCGGTCTGCTTGGGGTTCTTTTATTAGGGACCCTGAGCTTCCTGGGTCTGGAGGCTTGCTTCGTTTTTCAGGTTGGGAAAATTTTCAGCTATTATTTCTTCAGATACAGTTTCTACCCCCTTTTCTCTCTGTTCTCGTCTGGGACCCCTATAATGTGAATGTTGTTTCTTTTGATATTATCCCATAGGTCTCCTGCTGTCTTCATTTCTTTGCATTTTTTTTTTTCTCTTTGCTGGTTTGCTTGAGTCCATTCCTACTAGCTCACTGACTTTCTTGGAGACTTCATCCATCCTATTCTCGAGTCCCTCTATTGAGTTCTTTAGTTGAATAGGAAAATAGTTGAATTCCTGTTGCTCTGTGGGGAGGGCATGAGACTTACTCCTACCAGGTCGCAGTCTTGACCAGAAGGTTTTGTTTTTTTTGTTTTTTTTTGTTTTTTTAGGTATATAGTATTTCTGTATACCAGCAATGAACATGACTACAGTGAAATTATAAATGCAGTGACATTTGCAGTCATTCATAAAACTTCTAATAGGTATAAACCTAAGAAAATTTGTTTACTTTATGTGTTAAAAATTACGGAATGCTAAGGAAAGAACTCACAAGAAGATTTAAATAAATAGAAAGACATTCCATGTCCATGGATTGGAAGACTCAGCATTTATAAAGATGTCAGTTATCTTCAAATTGATATTCAGTTAACTCAGTTTTTATCAGAATTCTAGCAAGATCTATATTATTCTACACATTCTGCACATTAAAATAACCGTATATGTATAGGTTCCTCAGATATATGTCAACACACCCTGTGCTCCTACCAAATCACCATGTGTTCTTCACCATTTTCCACTGGGCTCCACCACCATTTGCCTCCACCGCCCCCCCCCACCATCCCATTTCCTATTGGTAACCTCAATTCTATTGCAAGAGTCCAAGGGTTGGTTTTGTTTTACCTGTTCCTTTGTTTTGTCTCTTCATGTTCCACCTATGAGTATTGTCATCTAGTATCTGTCTTTCTTCTTTTGACTTATTTCACTTAATCCCCTCATGATCTCCATGTTGATTCAAATGACAGGATTTCATCTCTTCTATGGACTGTGTAGTATTTCGTTGTATATATGTACCACATATTCTTTATCCTTTTATCTGACATTGAACAGTTAGGTGGTTTCCAGTTCTTAGCTATTGTGAATAGGGCTGCAATAAACATGGGGGTGCATAAATCTTTGTGAATTAATGTTTTTGTATCTTTTGGGTAGATACCAAAAGTGGCATGGTAGGATCATATGGGATTTCCATCCTTACCTTTTTGAGGGCTCTCCAAACTGTTTTCCATAGGGGTTGCACCAGTCTGCACTCCCACCAGCAGTGTAAAAGTGTTCACTTTTCTCCATATCACCTCCCATCATTTGTTGTTTCCAGAATTTTGGATAATAGCCAGTTACTCAGGTGTAAGGTCATACCTCGTTGTTTCATTTGTATTTCCCTGATATCCAGTGAGTATGAACATCTTCTTATGTGCTTGTTGGCCATAGCAAATATTTTTGTAGATAAAGACAAAATTATTGTAAAATTTATATGATAAGGCAAAAGAACTGGAATAGTTAAAACATTTTTAAGTGTACCTGATTTCAAGATTTATTGCATAGTTAGAGTAATAAAGACTGTAGGGTATCAAAGAGATTGTATCCCTTGCTTGAACCCCTTGTATCTTTGTATGTTTAATTTATAAGTCTCCAAATTAACTAAACTTCTTCACTTTATTGTGATTTCTGCCCTCAGTGTTTTAGGACCACTTTACTTTCTCTTTAAACGCTCTAATTAAGTAGACTTAAATCATTGGAGAGTTGCGTTATATTAGCACCCTTCCTGATAATGGCATGAATGGTAAGTGATTCACATCCAGCCATCACACCTAGGTGGGGCTGCTCTCTGTCAATTGTTCTCTCTCTCATTTCCTTTCCTCTCCTCCCTTCCTTAGCTAAACCACCATAGGAAACTTTCAGTAGGCACTGTCACCCCATGCCTTACAGTTTCTAAGCTGACATTTTGTGTTCTCTCTTAGTAATCTCGTTGTGGCTTAGCTGTGGTAGAGTGACTCTCAGATGGCGTCCAGATTTATAGAATTACAAATTACGCAATTGGCAAAAGTGCTGAGCAGTGTAGGGAGGCAGGGATGAACTATGGGGAGTAGAATTGGTTACAAAAGTGGTTATCTCTTAGGGAATAATTAGAAGTAGCAGAAATAATTCATTGTAACATTTAAACTTAATTTTATTTGTGATACTTATGCATGTAAAATATGAGCAAAGTAAATTGAACTAAATTAAATTCTAAAAATTTTATATTAGTCTCAATCTGTCTATAGCCGTAAAAGAACAATGCTACTTATGTTTTCTCTTTTTTATGTAGAGACTTTCTCAGCTATTATTATCATAGTACTGATATACAATTTTTTTTTTTTTTTAATGCAGCTCTGAAAGGTTGGTATTACTGGCAGGTGGTAGTCTGGAGATCAGTGAAGTCGCTGAGGACGACTCTGGAACTTACTTTTGTATAGCTGAAAATGGAAATGAGACAATTGAAGCTCAAGCAGAGCTTGCAGTACAAGGTACATTATTATTCTTGTCTAAATAAAAAACCCTCTGTACTTTTTCTGTTTGCTGATAGTTTAACATTAATGTGGAAGAGGCACTGCAACATAATAGTTAAATAACCTGAGCTTTAAACCATACTGTTTGGGTTCCAATTCTGGGTCCAAGTCTCCTACCTATTTAACTATATGAAATTTACTTAATTTCTCTACACCTCATTTTCCTCATCTCTAAAATAAGAGTACTTGCCTCAGTCGTGTTTTGAGGATTAAAAGAATTAATACTTGTAAAGCTCCCAGATTAGTGACTAAGTTGTGATAAGACTGTCAAGTTAGTCGTTATCGGTAGAAGTAATAGTATGGACAAGGGTGTGATCTGGGACAAGGTCTCATTCCCTTTTCTTGTCCCAGAATGCTTTCTCGCAAAGACCTCTCTTGTGTTCTGACCCAGAACCACGTATCTCCTGAGTAGTGCTGTTCTCTCCTTTTGGGTGAGTAACTCACCCAGGAAAGAGTACATTATGGCTGTCATTGTAGCCTGGTCATCTGTTTGATGATTTGAGGCTAATTTCTCTTCACCTCATCACAGCAAGATGTTTGTTCTTTCCCCATTCTCTTTCCTCCCCTTTATAGGTTCTCTAATTTAGAAGTCAGAGAAAATAAACATGGCGTATACTTTGTCTCTTCTGTATCCCCATTTCCCTTGCTAGTCCTCCATACAGAAATATATCCTCAGAGGAATGTTTTTCTTTCCTATGATTTGTCTGTACCCTCATTTATCTGTGTTTTAAATAGAAGTCTGTAGGGCCATCTCCATTGCTTTCAGAGAAATTCAAAACTGCTTGAGTGTGTAGAGGATATATCGACATGTGGTACTCATTATCAACTTGTCCCAGATTGTATTTGATAAAATATTTTATGATATTTTGGGTGGTTTTCTTATTTTATATGAATATTTGTTTTTTGTAATCCATTTTATGGGTTTCAGAATGGGAAGTAGAGTAGCCATATTCCTTTTCCAGTAGTCACTGGAGTCACACTTTCTTGATAGGATTTGGGGAGTATATCGTTGGGGTTCTCTGCTAGTGAAAGCATAAAATGTTATTTTCTATTGCTATATGTGGGTGAATTCATAGTCTCTGAAAATCAAAAGAGCAGTTCATGGATGTCACATGACACCTCAGTTGAGCTCAATCATGTTGACTAGATGGTATGTTGGCAATGAGACATAGCATAGTATGATAACCAGTTTGTTTCTTTACCTTTATGTAAGATGATATTGGACAAATAAAATAATATTGAATTCCATCTTTCTTGGCTTCTTTGCCTCCCTTAATGGATGTTTTCTTGTTGTCCCCCCGCCCCATTAATCAGATTATTGATCAAATATTCTCCATTTTCCTCCCTAAATCTCAGTTCCCTCCCTCCAAACTTCCAGGGTGGTAGGTTTCATCCTAGGACCACTCTTAGTGTCCGGTGCTGTTTTTCCCTAAAAATTTACATGTGAAATTCTGATCAGAAAAGATACCTGTGGGATGCCTAGAGCAGTCATTCTGCAGTCTGTGGGACTCTTTGCTTTGGAGTTCATCCTCCTCTGTGCTGAAGTTCATCAAATTGGATACTGTTAGGGCCTGAACTTTATCCTTTTCATCATATTACCAGTCAGAGTTACTGGTATCCCAGAAGAACGTTAGTTTACAGTGAACTAGTCACCTAAGTAGTACAGTAACACTCAAAGAAATGTAAATTAAGTAAATAAAAGAAGACAGTCTGATGGAGAATATTGGAATTTAACAATTTTCATGACAAATACATTTAAAGAGATAAGAATTAGTAATATGATATAAAAACCAAGAAAGTATAAAAATATGGAACCAAGTAGAAATATTAGATATGAAAAATGTAAAAATAAAGGACATGGTAGACTGGATGATACTCAGAGGTATACAGCTGCTGAGCAGACTCATGAGTTGGAAGATGACACTGAGGAACTCTTGAGAGCAGCATTAAATGAGAAAGAGAACACACAGAATAAAAGCCAAGAAGAGTGAAAGTCAGCTATCAAAGGGCTTCTAGGAAGATAAGTTGGAGTCCTAGAGGAGTCACTAAAAATGGAGGGGGGCAGTATTTGAAGAAATAAAAGAATCAGTTTCTCAGAATTAAAGACCTTAGACTGAAAGAGCTTATAGACGGCTGATTATGGGGAAGTAGGGAAAGTCAACCATAAGACCCTTTTACAGTGAGGGATAATAGCATTGACAAAGATTCTTTAAAAAAAGTACATAATCTACCAAAGAACAAGAATTAGATTGTCGTAGTGTTGATGTCAAGAAGACAGTGGAATAATATCTTTAAAGTGTTAAGGGGAAAAAAAATGCATTGTTTCTCTCAAATCACCAACAGAATCAGCAAACTAGTATTTAATAAAAGACAACACTGGACAGGGTTGCCACACAGAACCATCTCATCAAGATTAGAAATATTCCTTCTCACCAACAATAATCAATATAAAATAATTTTAAAAGATAAACTTACCATAGGGCAAAAGCTATAAAATACCTAGAAATAAAATTTACCAAGAATATACAAGACCTTTGCCAGGTAAAATGTAAAACTCTGGTAGAGAGCATAGAAGATAATTTGAGGCACCCCCTTGGGTGGCTCACTTCTTAAGCCTGTGCCCAGGGCGCAGTCCACATATGACCCAAGGACCTGGGTTCGTGGCCCAAGGTCAGGGTAACAACTAAAATGAACAACTAAGTAAACATGTTTCTTCCTCCTCTCTCTCTCCCTTCCTGCCTGTTGCCTGCCTGCCTGCCTTGTTCTTGCCTGCCTTCCTTCATCTTCAAGCAAAAAGATGGTCCATGTGGAGTAACGGTTAGGTCAGTTTCTGAAGGAGCCTGGGTTTGAGTCCCGAGTCCAGGGGGAAACAAAACCAGTGTGCACAACTAAATAAAATAAAATGAGATACTGCTTCCTCCTCTTTCTTTTTGCCTGCCTATCTACTACCTTCATTTCTTCCTGTATCTTTCCTTAAAAAAAAAAAAAAAGAATTTGAATAAATGGCAAGATATTTTATGTTTTTCAGTTAGTTTTAATATATTTTAAATATGTCATTTACCCCCAAATTAATGTATAAGTTTGTCACAAATGAGTCAAGATTCTTAATAGAGTCATTGAGGAACTTGAACATTTCCTTCTTAAATGTATATGGAAGAGTAAAAGTTCATGAATAGTTGAGTTAGCTGTGGAAAATAAAAAGAATAGGAGACTTGCTCAACCAGATAATCAAACATTAAAAAGTCATGATTTTTTTTAAGTGTAATATTGCCCAAGAACTGAGAAATAGACCATTGGCAGGAATGAGGAAAGTGCTTTATTATTAATAAATGGTTTGGTGGGGGTCGGCAGGAATGGCTTCCTATATAATGGAGAGGGGAAAAAATTGGATTTCTGTCTGACAGTATTCTCCATTTGGTTCAATAGTGATTGAAATTTGAAGGATAATACTGTAAAGTTAATAGAAGAAAATGTAGGTGAAAATTTTGACACCTAGGAGCAGGAAAAGTTTATTTTAAACAAAAATTCAGATGTGGAAATCAGGAAATAAAACTTTGATGCCTTCAATGATATCAGAGAAAGTATTTTTCATGGAAGCTCAGTGATGAAGGGAAAATGAGGAGCAAATTTAAGTTTGAGTATTTGGGTATATCTAAGTGAATATCATAAATATATATAATGTTATATTGGGCTTAAAATATAACAAATATATGACCAACGTGAGTTAAGAGGTAATGGTAATGGGAGGTAATGGAGTTAGTCCATACCATATCCAGGAAATGGCAAAAGCACTACTTCTCTTGAAAGTTCATATAAGGCAAGGATAAGTCCTGTGATCTCTCTGAGAAACCTCAAAAGAATTAATAGAAGAACCTATAGCTGGTAAAATAATAGAGAAAAAAAATTAGTACTCCGAAAGATGAGAAAGGGGTGAAAAAGAAATGCAGAATTAAAATGGAACAACAAATAGTGAAATGGTAGATTTAAACCCAAGTTGGGTTCTTGGTTGTCAGACTGGAAATAAATTTAAGCCCAGCTAAGTATGTCTTATGTGAAAGATATCTTAAATATAAGGACAGATAACATTTGAAAAGTAAAAGGCTAAAAAACAATAAACCATTGCCAAAACTAATTGGTTAAAAGCTGGCATACATATCAAGCAAAGGCAAGATGCATTACAAGTGATAAAAGAGGTACGCTTCATATTAATAACATTATCTACAAGAAAAATAAAGCCAATCTAAATATATATGTTACCTCAAAACATAGTCTCAGAATATGAAAGTAAAAAGTTTATAGAACTATAAGGAAAAGTATACATGACAAACCCACAGTCATAGATTTTTGACACACTTCAGCAACAGAGTATATGGACATACACAGAAATATCCATAAACAGAAGAACTGAACAACACAATAACAAACTGAGCTAACCGACACTTATAGGCTACTGTACCAAACAAATGAATAAACTTTTTTTTATAAGGGCCTATGAACCAGGCACTAAATAAAGTATACCATGTGTTGAATTTAGAGAATTCTTAAATTTTAGAGAATTGAAAATCTTCAGATTTAACCACTGGAATTAAGGTCAGAATTAATTACCAAAAAAGGTCACTAGAAAGATAGTTTGAATTAATGGAGATATGACCTGTTAAAACTAAGGACTGCTTAGAAGAAATGTATGACCTTAAGAACATAAATTAGAAAAAAAGAAAGACTGAAAAATGAGTAATTTAAAGACACTTCAAAAAGAAAAAAAAAAAGCATAGTACATTTAACACTCAAAAGAGTTTCAGTAAAGTCAGCAGTTGGTTCTTTTTAAAAAATAACAATGCTAATAAACCCTCGACAAGATATATGTTAACTTGAAAAAAGTTTTCTTTAGACCAATTGTCACCAGATCTTCCTGTTTGTTTTTGTACAGCCTGTGAGTTAAAAATGACTTATACAGGTTTTAAATTTCAAAATTATCTGAAGAATAATGTTAGTGATACATTTTTGATAACTATAAAATTCAGATTTTATTGTTCATATGAAGTAAGTTTTATTGGCACTCAGCCACACGTATTCATCATTGTATTGATTATGTCTGCTTTTTTGCTATAAAAGAGAAGTTGAGTATTTGTGACACAGGCCACATGGCTAATATACCTCATAAAGCCTAAAATATTTACCATCTAGTCCTTTTCAGAAAAAGTCTCAGCCCCTAATGTAGATTATCCTGTGAAAAACTCCTACAGATCAAAAAGGTAAATGAAGATAAACCACTAGAAACACTTGAACCACTGCCTCGCAGATTTGCAGGTGGCCACTAAACATTTGAAAAAGTAGTTGTCATCGTTAGTTCTCAGAGAAACACAAATAAAAACCACAGTGAGATACCACGTGCTTCTCTAGAAGGGCCCAAATTAAAGAGACTGACAAACCAGGTTTGCATAGAACAAGAAACACTGGGGACTCTAACATACTCTGTTAAGACTATACATAGTATTTTAGAGTGTTTTTTGCTGGAATCTACTAAAACTTTATACACAAACATTTATTATGTTACAGTGGTTGTATTCTTAGGAGCATACTACTCAGAAATATGTAAGTATGAGTCAAAAACCTATACAATAATATTCTCACCAGCTTTATTCACAGTAAGTTGAAACAGGAAACAACTCAAGCACCCATGAAGCGTAGAATAGAAAGTGTTCTAGTCATAAGACGGTTTATTATCAACAATAGAAGTTGACAGACCACTGCTACATTCAACAACATGGATAAATCTCACAAATATTGTTGAAAGAAGCTATGCATGAACGAATACATATAACTAGTTTCATGAAGCTTAAAATCAGGCAAAACTAATGCATTGTTTTAGAAGTTAGGATAGTGATTACTTTTGGACTAAGGCAGATTAAAGACTTTCATAGCACGGTTTCTGGTGTGTTAATATTTTATTTCTTAATCTGACTGGTAGAATAATTCAAGCTGTACTGTTAATGTGTGTCATGTTAGGTCTCTTTATTACAGCTAAAAAGTCATTATAGATAATAACATTTGGAAAATTTTGTTTGACTCTTGTCCTATAACTGAAAGTTCTGCTTTTTTGTTTTTGAATGGCGAAAGTTTATGGAAAATAGTTTGATATATATATATATGTATATATATATATCACATGTATATGTGTAGTGTTTTCTCTGGATGTTTATATACATATTTTATATATATTATCATATCTAATCTGAGTTCTATTATTTTTTAAGAAGTTACAGCTACAGGAAATGCCATAGTGAGTGTTAATGCAGAAAAGGTTATAAGTTCATTCTTCATCTGTTGAATATTTCAAATTTATTGTTTTATCATCAACTCCTGGGATTTCTACACATACTGTGACGTGAATTAGCCTGTCATGTATTTCCTGTCATCTCTGATTGCTGATAACACTTAAAATGAATCACGAGTTGTTGGTTTTTTAATGGGAATTTTTTTCTTTTCTTTTAAAGCATTCATAGTTTATTATACACATCTCTATTCCCCCAAAAAAGAAGAAAATTTTTCATATGTAATTTTGTGGGACACATTGATAAGTTTTAAATTGGCCGCCTCCTCAACTTTATTAATACTTGTAACAGATCTATTCCTAAAGTTTTAAATTCCACTGTCATTCTCTGATGCAACAGCTTAACATGATTCTTTCTGTTCTCAGTCTAAAACATAGATCTCCCCTTTTTACCAGTCACTTTCATGATGGCACTTCCCTTTACTTTCTGATTAGTTACCACATTCTGCTTTCATTCCTTCATTAAAACTCTCAGTTCTCTTGACTTAGAATAAATTGTGAACTCCTTATGGCATATATTTCAAAACACAACCAGACCCTTCATATAACGTCAGCTTGTGTTAACTGAGAGGCACCACAGAGAAGTAGTTAAGAGCAGGCTTTGGACAGTGTGCCCAGTCCTCAGTTGTTTACTTAACTGTGTGGCCAAGTTTTTAACTTACTGTGTTTTAGCTGCTTATATCAGTTCATGAGTTTTAAGGATTAATTAAATAAATTTTTGGCATCCTTCCACCTATACCTGGCATGGAGATTGAGTCATGGTTATCTAACTGCGTGTAAGAACATACTATGTTATTTGACTGCTCTGTTCTCCAGTATCCTCTCAGCCCTAGCAGAAATTTCAGTAGTCCACTTGACTCCTCTATTCAGTTTTTCTCAACTGTCCCCTCACCCTTAGGTAAAATTATTGAAATAATTATTATTATTATGCCTTTTAAAATAGCTTTTCTTTTTTTTTGATCAGTAGTTTTTCTCACTGGTTTATATGCTATTTCCCTCTACTACTAAATTGGGGTCCTATCAACAGGCACTGGTCTTAATCATTTTTCTTTCATAATAGATGATCAGCAAATGATTACTGAATAAAAAAGACTTTGTATTGAAATTGTGAAATGTGACAACTAGAATGTTTTCATGCTTATATTACTTTATTATTTATGTTTTCCTCTGTACCTTGTTCTCATAGATGACTAGTGTAAAAGAAATTGGGGCTTTAAAAAATCAAAGGATTATTTTGGAAGAAGATGAACCAGTCCCTAATTTATATAATATATAAGATCAAAACTGCCACCCTTACATGCATGTATGATTATTAACATTGCTTTATCTTTATCCTCATTCTTGACACATTGTCTTCCAAAATCTAACATATGACTTAAAAAAAAATACTAAAATCATTATAGACTAGCTTTCCTTCAAATGGCTGCCATCTCTGCTTCTTAAACACCCTCGTCATCCTAATTTTCCATCATGGTTCAAGACTGGTCATTGAATCCCTTCAACTTTAGTTTCAACCTCATGAGATACTCCACTACTTTGACTTGATAACACTACCTTTTCTGTTTCTACTTTTATTTCTTTGTCCATTCCTCATTATTTTCCTTTCATGAGATCCTTGTCTTCAATTTATTAAAAACTGGTGTTCTTGTGTACCTTGGTGAAGTGTAGTAGTTAGGTCCGCCACCTCTGGCTGAGAATGTAGTCCACATACATTCCAAGGACTTGGGTTTGCATTCTGTAGCCAGGAGCAACAACCAAGATGAACAACTAAATAAAAACAAATAAAATGCTTTTGCCTCCTCTCCCTGTCTGCCTTCATTCCTGCCTGCCTCTTTCCTTTAAAAAAATAAATAAATAAAAAAAAATATATATATATAGCAGTAACTCTCATATCCTTAGACTAGACCCTTGCTGGCCTTCAGACATTTCTAACTGGATGTCCCAGGGTACCTGAAGTTTCAGTGTCCAAAATTGAACTCAAAATCTTTTCCTGGTTTTCTCTTCCTTAATATCACTCACTAGAAATATAGGGATCATTCATACCATTTTCATTTTGTTTATTTCTTCCCACATCGTCCCTTAGGTTCTCTTTCTCTCTGTTCTGACTCCCTTAGTTCCATCCAACTAATTGGTTTCCTAGACTGATGCAGTTGTATCCTAACTGGCTTCTCTTGTTCTATCCTGGTCCCTCTTCTCAAATTCATTCTTCACAGAGTGACAAAAGTGGTCAAAATCCTTTAATTAAAAATTGGGAAAAATTGCCTCAGATATATAAGTGGCACTTGTAAGTTAACAAGAACTAAATGAATCCCTCAGTTGAAAAAGGGGGAAAGATTTTTTGCCATGTACAGAAATGTAATGAAAATGGACAGTTGATTTGAAAAGAGGTTAGCCTCATTAACAGTATAAGATACACAGATTAAAGTAGCCTTTCCCTCACTTTTCTGTAGTTTAAAGTAATAACCTACCCTTGGCAAAATGACAGTAAAATGGGGAGTCTCACATATTAGTACAAATTCATTGGTAATCGTGCAAATTGACGCAAACTTTTTGTAGGACAGTTGGTAATAATACCAAAAGCCTTAGAAGTTGCACATTCTTGGACCGGAAGTTCTGCTTCTAATACTTTGTTCTGATGAAATATTTAGGAATGTGTACAAAGATTTATGCATAGAAATTTCAGTGATGTTTATTGGAGTGATATATTTATAATATGTGTGTTTAATGGAGGAAAAATTGTATACCACCTAAATGACTCAAAAGAGGTGATTGGTTAAATAAATTGTGGTCTATCCATATATGAAAACATTGCATCAAATAAAAGTCATATTTTAGAAGACTATTAAATATCAGATTGCTCTGACTATAGTAAATTGAGGAAAATTGAGGTTCTAGTGCAAACATTAGAGGTATGATTGTGTCGTAAGGTTATGGTCATTGATGGGCCCTGATGGAACAGTGGTTAGGTCAGCCACCTCCGGAGGAGTGTAGTCTGTGCACATCCCAAAGACCCATATCCTGGGTCCAGGGGAAACAACCAATGTGAATAAGTAAATAAAAATAAAATAGAATATAATAAAATGCTTCTTCCTGCTCTCTTTTCCTACCTGTCTACTTCCCTTCATTCCTACTGGCCCCTTTCCATTAAAAAAAAAAAATGTTAATGTTCATAACTTTTGACTTTCTCTTAAAAATTACCCTAAACCAATTAACAAGTAACCTCATCCATCTTTCTCTTGAGGCCTGCTTTTTTCTGTTATTTTCAGAACACTGAATGTTTATTGATCTTGAAGGGGTCATTTTTCTTCTAAATGCCAAGCAGAGAGAGAAATATAGAATTTAAGTCTGATCAGTCCAGTATTGCCATTTCTTTTTAAAGCAATTAATTTCAAGGCTATAGCTAGCTGCTTAGGAAATGCATGCAATTCTTTGGTTTGGACTGTCCCTTCTGCCTAGGCTATTCCTTTTTCCATTCTTGTCTGGATATCACCAGAAAGCTCTGGAATTCAGATTCCTTACTCTTAGCTCTTGTACCCGTTCTCTCCCTACCTCCTTTCATTAGATTATCTTTAATTTAACACACGTACCTTGCATATATCTTTCTTATTTTGCGTATTGCTTTGAACATTCTCTTCAGTTTCTTTCTTTCCCTCCCAGACTGAGTTCTTTGGGGACGGCACTGGGTCTGGTCAATTTTTAGATCCATTGTACCTAATACTAAATACTTGACAACAAATGAGTAAGATGATAGGGCATTTTTATAGTATGTTATTTCTATCCAGAATATTTCAAATTTTTACTTTATAAGTTTTATATTTTTCAAGCCATTGCTGTTATTGGAAAATTCTTTACAATTGTTTTATAATCTTATATTGGAACCTGAATCATTTTGGATTAGTTTGCAGTTCTTAGATTTTTATCGCATCAGTGGTCATGTTAGCTTTCAGATAAATCCCATATTTTACAAGCTTGACATAATTTTCTATTTGTTATGTAAATTTATTCTGAAATACAGTAGCCTCATTTCCATGGTAACTAACCCCCTTCAAGAGAGAACCTGCAGGTATTCATGAAAAGATTAGGAATAGCCACATGAAATATGATGTAAGGTTAAGACTTCGCTTTATATAGAATACAGATGCATGGTTTCTGATGATGAAAATGTTTCAGAATAAAGATCCATTCACATGGCTGAAGATTCTGCCTATTTGCTTTTTGTGCAGCAATCAAAATGCAGAATGAAAAGAACTCTGTTCTGATTTTGTATTACTGAATTACCTTAATCAGAAGCTTTATGGGACACATAAATAGGAATTGTAGTATAGAAATGGAAACCAGGCTTCTGTAAAACCACTAAAGATCAGAACTGCCCCTCATAGAAGGTATATGGTATTATGAAAGGAGCTACATTTTTGGAGACACGTGCCTGTTTTCTAGTCTCTGGTTTTGTGATTTTGGCAAATTAATCAGTTAGCTTGAGCTTTTTTTTTTTTTAAATGTGTGAAATGAAGATAAAGATACCTTCTTTTTGGTGCTGGTATAAGAGAAATGCCTAATGTAGCATCTGGTACCCTGTAGGCATTTTGTCAATGTGCCTCAGGTAATGAACCTGCTGTTCAAAGACTTTTTTTTCTTATCTAAGCCCTCTTCACATGATTCTACTTTCATTGGTTTCTTTTTGCCTATTTAGCTAGATTCTGCTTCCTCCTTTGATGATTCAGATTGACAGCTCAGATAATTTTTTGTTTTGATTTTGTCTCATGCCACCAACCAACAGATGTCCCTTGGCTCCATGTTTTGTGATTTGTGAGCAACCCAGTCTTACTCAACTCTTGTGCCCAGTCTAGCTTTTTAGACTGTCACCTAAGTTTGTGCCTGCTGGACTCATGCTTGTCTAGGATAGCAGACTGAGCAAAATGTTAGTAAACATTTTTCAGTTTTCTTTAAAGAACATAGAGTTGCATTATCAGGCCGAGTCACACCCCTCCAGCCCAGAGGTCAGTGAGAAGGTTAGGCCGCCATTCTTGGCGTTATTCTTCTTCCTAGATTGTCTGTTTTGACCTCAGAATTTCAAGCTTAGGCCACTCTGGGTTTCTGATTCATGAATGTCAGCGCTCATTTCTTGAATCTGTTATACATTCAGTCTTTTTGAGGGAATGCGCTCTATATAGTATTTACTGTATTACTTTTACTTAACTCATTTCTTTTACTTCAAGGAGTGCTCTCAAATTTATTAGATTTGGTGAAGAGATCTGTGCCAGGAAATTTTTCAGTAATTTTTGTCCTATTAGTACATTTATCATAATACGTTGAATCTTTTCAACTTCCCATTCCCTTCTTTTATTTTAGTTATCTTCCTCTTTCTTTATTAAGATAGCATTGGGAACAATAAAAGTGGAACAGTTTTGTGAATTTTAATAATGCCCCCTCTCATTAAAAATTAAACTCAGAAGCTCCAAAATGGGTGGTAGAAAGATAATCTAGTAGGACAATTACCTAGAACAGGCTTTTTCTTCATTGTAGATTTCTTCCCCATTTACCCACTCCTATCCCCTACCATTAAGTGTTTATCGAAGTCCTTCCCTGTAAACCCAGTTTACGCACAGAAATGAGATCTTGCCCCACCAGAAATACTTTATCTGAAAATTGCACAGTCACCCTCATATTTTCTGAAAGCAGACTACCTTGAATTGTAGTTTAAATTCTGCGAATAACTGCCAGATAGCTAAATGAATCAAAATCGATTCTGCTTTTTTCAGTCATCTTTGTAATGATGATCAGCATTTTACTGATCTTTTTTGCCTTTTAGGTTGAGATCATATCACTGATTTTCAGATTGGTGGGGAGGCAGGGAACTCAATTAAAATCTAACTTTGGGATCCAGATAGTTAAAACAGATAAACATAGAAGTACTCTGATGGGAGCTAGGCAGGGTAGCAGTAGAGGTGCCACGCTGCATCACCTCTGGTCCTTGTTTTGATTTTGTCCTTATTGTGAATACAAATCAAGTTATTCAGGAACTATCAGAAAAGTACTATCAAAGATATTTTTCAAGCAGTATTTATTCAGCACCACTGCATATTAGCAGATGACAGAATCCAGTATCTGTTACTGGAGGTAGAATAGCAAAGAGGATACAGCAGGTGACACAGAACTACTTAAGGATCTCCAGCCCAGGATAATAAAAGCCACAGTATTTCTTGTTAATTATGTCTCTCAGACTCACTCTTATCCAATTGATTTCAGTAATTCCTGTTCAGAAAGTAGAAGGGGGGGAAATGATAATTTTCTAATGGATAAGTTTATTCTTTGAAATCTTGATGTCATGTTATGTATCAGAAATGGAGTTAGTCGAGACATTTAGAAAGTATTTGCTTGAGAAAGGAGTATTTGTGTATAAGATGTTCATTAATGATCATAAGCCTAAATTGTTTTACAATGTAGTTCTCAAGCAGAATTTACTTGCATAGACTTTGGCTCATGAACTTTAAAATATTGGGAAATGAGTAGGGTCAACAGGGTGTTCTGTGCCATTGTCAAAACAAGTCATTTGGCAAGATGCTGATTTTTGCCAGCCATTTCTATTTTTGTCTTCTATAGTATTCCTTTCTTTCATCTATTTCTTAAAAATGGTAGTGCTTTTTCTTTTTCAACTCTTAAGCACAGTGATTTCCTAGTAGTAAGAGGAGGTTGTGAAGAATATTTTTTCCCATGGAGTAAATCCATTTTAAGTTTTTCAACATTTCTGTGTTGGAAATTTTTCATAATAAATGTTAAAAAAATTTACACAAATACCCACCATCTAGACGCTGTAATTGACATTTTGCAATAATTGTTGTATCACCTATCTGTTACTTTATCTGTCTTAATTTTGGATAAATTTCAGAGTAGGTGGAAGACACCCCTAATATTTCAGCATAAATATTATTAGCATAATATTTGGTTTGTGGTTCTTTTGAGGTTATATATATAGCCAATGAAATATACAAATCTCAGGTGTGCTGTTAATACATTCCAACAAATGTGCATTCCTATTCAGTCAAAACTTGTGTCAAGATAGAGAATATTGCCATTACTGCAGAAAGTGCCCTCATGTCCTCTGACAGCAAATCCTTTCCTTATCACTCCAGAGACATCTCCTCTGTTTTGTTCACCACTGTATATTTGTTTTGCCTCTTCTAAAGTTGCATATAAATGTGATTGTGTTGTTTGTACTTAATTGTATTGTAAGGCTTAATTACCAACACATGGCATTTTAAATTTGTCCATGTTGCATATATTAATAGTATGTTCCTTTTTATCCTGAGTAATATTCCCAAGTTTTATGCCACTGAGTGGGTCGTATACTCTTTCTACAGCGTATGTGAGTTCTGGTTGTTCTACATCCTGGACAGTTACCAGTTTTTTTAACGTAGTCATGCAGGTGGGTGTGTAGTGGTCTGTCTCTAGTTTTAATTTGCATTTGCATTAATGACATTTTTTAACCATCTGCATGTTGTTCATTCCTGGATCTTCTTTTGCGAAATATATTTTGTAAAAATTTTTAAGTGATTTTCGATGTAGATGATATTTATGTATTATTACCAATTATGGTAAAGAGAATTTTTAAAGTATTGTCTTAGGGAATTGTCTATTGGTACCTGAAAGAAAAGAAATGTAGAAAAAATGGAATGGTGATTTATTTTCAGGTCTTTGTTTTACATGCCTTTAGAAATAGTCTATTTTAGCTGTTACTTCTGCTTTTATTATTTGGAGTTTTAAAACTTTCTCATTATAGTTATTTGATTTCTCGACAAATAAAAGCAAAGGAATAATGTCAAATCTGCTATGAAATGTCATTAATTTACAGTTCGGTTCCAAGTGTTTGTTTCTATAAACTGCTATTTGATGATATCTTTAACTGGAGTAAATAATTAAATTCACATAGTCTGTTTTTATCTAATTATGTGGACTTAAAAAAGATCAATCACTATTTTGGCAATGTTAAAATACCATTTCCCCAAATCCCTGGGGATTTTGCTGTCCATTCATGTGAAGTGAATTATTTGTGAAGAATTGGCCCCGAGATCCATGTCAAAAAGAACTGAAGAATTGAAGCATATCATACTAGTATATTAAAGTGAGAAACTCCATGGCAATAAATTGTTTCACTGAACAGAATTGTCAGCCCTTTTTAGCGGGAGCAAGCATGATAGTTGATTTTTAATGATTGTAGATACGTTTGCATATGAATACTATATTTTGAGATCTTAAAGAGATTTAAGAGATAAACTACATGTAATACCTGACTCATAGCTGATGCTCATCCAGACTTAGTTCCCTTTTCTCTTATAAAACCCTGTAGAGGTATTGTTAGCAATTTGTTGATAAAGCTTCTGAAAGTTTCCACATATTTTTCTCTTAAACCATTTTCTTGGAATTCTGAGAATATTTCCTGCTGCATTTTAAAATATTGGAACAGGATAGTGAAATTACGACCCATTTTAATTTGCCAAGAAATCTTATTATAGCAGCTTTTGTTCACAAAGTTTGTCTTTTATATTAGTAAAGTGTTTTTACGTATATGTGTCTTATATACTTTTAAGAAAAAGTAATTTCCCTAAGATAATAATATACACTTAAAGACAAAGTCAGAATTAAAAGCCCACTCTAATCTACTACTTTTTAACATATATACTGCTTCATTGGGGTCTTTATTCTCTTTCAGTAACTTCTAAACATTTGTAATTACAACAGATAGGAATGCATTTTACACTATCATCCAATAAAACTATCTGTAGGTCTCTCTCTGAAACAAAATTTTACAAAACAGTATCTACTACAAATGTGACATGCACTTTCTTTTATCCACTCCATCCCATCTCTTTATGTTCCATATTTTTAAAACTTGGATTCATGAAATCTTGGTAGGTAGGTCAACTGATAAAGTGAGACTAGGCCTCTTTGGTTGAGAGTGGTATTTATCACTGACATTGTTTAAAATTTCTGGAACATAGAGTTAATAAAAAGCAGACCAATTTTAAGTAAGTTTAATTATTATTTTCAAATACTATAGACAAAGTACCTCTTCAGGGCCTACACCAGAATTGTCTAAGCCCACTGGACTGTCCTTTGTACACCAGTGGATCAATACTTTGAAAAAGAAAGTATTCGCATTTGTATTGAACCTCTGACACTTATATCAAGCAACAAATCTGATGATTCATTCACCTAAAATGCTCCTTTTCAACTGCTGTGTGGAATTTTCTAATATATACTTTAATTTGCATGTGGGAAAAGTATACAAAGAAATTTTCTTTGCTAGTCCAACTTGGAGAATTTCCATGAGTGGTAGTAAGAGTGAAAAATAAATATGCCAGTAGCAATTTGACAATAACATGTTAAGAACAAGCTTTTCCTCTTTGAAGATAGGAATTAGTTCAGAAGAAGCTTAATGATTATTGGTTTGGATTGGATAATTGTTCAGGGAATTATATTCACTCATTCAAGTTTTCTGTAATGAGATTATAAAGTCGTATCTCTATAGGTGATAAATTGACATTTCAAAAATAATTTTATTGCTATTTTAAGTTATAAGAGTAATTGATATTTTATATTACTTCCACAAAAGCAAAACATAGCTGGATCGTATAAAGAAAAAAATTAAAGTCACTTGTAACCTCATCATCTACAAATAGCATTTCTGGTAACCTTTTAGTTTATATATTTTAAACTATTTCAGAAATAAGTTCATGCTTTCTGAAAAATTACATGATACCCTTTATCCTGGTTTTTGCATGTTTCTTTTTTACTATTTTCTATTGGGTTGCTCACAGTTGCTTCTTTCTGTGTCAGAACATACAAATCTAGATGATATGTATAGTTTTGTAGCAGAGTTAGCAGACTTTCTTAAAGAATGAAATAACTATTTCAGCCTTGTATGCTTGTCACAGCTACTCAATTCTGCTATTGCAGCAGAGAAGCAGCTACAAACTGTGCCTAAACTGTTAAAACTTAATTTTTTTAAATGGACTTACTTGTTCACCCCTGCTATAGAGTATTCCAGTTCATTTGTTTATTCAGGCCCTAAGTAAATATTTAGGTGGTTTCTAGTATTTTGCTGCCATAAATAGTATTGTTATGAATATCCTATACATATACATTGGTATGTTATTTTGTTATTTTATAACTCCTAGGACTACTATTGCTCAAATAAAAGGAATTTATTTTTAAATAAAGTCATACTATGGACTACTACCTTCTTAGCAAAAAGAAAAAGAGGTGGCCTTACATAATATGTGAAATTAATGTAGAAGAATGCTTACTAGCTGATCCCATATATATATATATGTATGTATGTATATATTTGATATATATAAAAAACATTTTGGAAGACTTTCCCTCCAGAAGTATATTATCTTTCATCTTGGGAGCGGGGGATGGGATGCCGGTAGTGGAGTGAATAGTGGTGTTCACAGGTGATTTCGGGCTTGATAAAGGAGACACTTAATTTTTCTGTATTCTTTACACCTTTCATACTGAGCACTCAGTTTTTAAAATTTGAAAATGATATAAAGAAGAGAGGAGATAGGAAATAAAAGATACTCTCAGTCAACAGAAAGAATAAGCTGAAAGAAAACTAGGGAGAAGAAGGGAGCAAATTCAGACCATTCAGTAGTCAATAATATTTTCTTAAATAGGCAATGGTAAAAAGTCAAATGGTGCAAAAATGTGTATTGTATAAGACATACCTCCTCACAGCTAGTGGGCTACTATCAAAAAGAGAAAAAAAAGCAACAGAAGTATTGGCAAGGACGTGGAGAAATTGGAACCCTTGTGTACTTTTGGTGAGAATTTACGACTGCTGTGGAAGACATAATGGGTCCTTGGTAAATTAAAAATGGAATTACTGAGCAGTTCTACTTCTGGGTATATACCCAAAAGAATTGAAAGCAGCTGCATTATTCTCAAAAACTAAAGCTTGGCAGCAGCCCACCTATCAACTGACAAATGAATAGTTAAGCAAAACATAGTATGCACATACAGTGGAATATTGTTCATCCTAATAAAGGAAATAAATTATGACACGTGCTCCAACATTCAAGACGCTGAAAACAGTATCCTAAGTGAAATGAGCCAGTCACAGTCAAACACCATATTATTCCACTTACATGCAGTACTTTGAGCAGTTAATCAGAGACAGTAGAATGGTGGTTTCCAGGGACTGGTGGGTGAAGAGATGGGAAATTATTATTTAATGAATGTAGAGTTTCAGGTTTACAAAATCAAAAAGTTATGAGGGTGGGTGATGGTGAGTGTTGCATGACAGTATCAGTGAACTTAATATCACTGAACTGTACACTTAAAATGGTTAAGATAGTAAATTATGTTTGACTACCATTTTAAAACCTGAATATATAATAGCAAGTTGCGTGTAAAAAGTATACGATAACAAGTCAGGATCCATTTTTCTTTTCAAATTCCCATCCATATAACACTATCTCATCTACCTTTTTCTTACAGTTTATAAAACACATTTTCTTTATTATGTCTCCTTTATAGCATCCAGTGCAGTGTCTCTGTAACTTAGTTGCTCATAAATATTTGTTTAATGATTGAGCAAATGAATGAACTCTTTGATCCTGGAAGGCACAAGAATTGGGAAGATATCTGTATATAAAATAAATGATGATGTATACAGTTATCTCTTCAAGTGATCCCTAATTTAGTTACATGACTGACAATAACCTGGAAGAGCTTGTTACAATGTGAATTTTGTGATTTTGTCTTTTGGAGTTCTCAAGTTTGTGGTATAAGGCCAAGGACTCAACAATTTTTAAGTATCTCTATATATTTGAGAGAGTCTGGATTTCAGTGCACCTTGGTGGACATTTCAGTTTTTGAAATTCAAATAAATGTTCATTCAACCAGATATGCTTTGAGCCCCTGTTAGAGTTTAGGCCAGTAAACCTTATTTATTTATCACTGCCCTATTTACTGTCATAGGAGCCTCAGGTTTTGACTCACCTTCATTGGAACCAGAACCTCTCTCAAGAAATATTGGAGGGTTCTAAAGTATTTTTGCTTTGTTAGTTTATCCATTTAACCCAGTCAGTACTTAGAGCAAACTTGTGATTAGACTGTCAAACAACATCCCTGAAGGGATTTCAAGCTCTTAAATGCTTGGTTTTTATTTGTCGTTGTTTTTTAAAGGACTTAGATGTAATTCTGTGAATTATTGAAAAGACGCTTAAGAACAGCAAATATGCAGTTTAACGTAAAATGGACAAAATTGCACATTTCTCTATTAAAAGAGCTTTTTAAGAATTTCAGTGCTTAAACCTTTAAACAATAGAAACTCCAACAGTTCAGAGCTAATATAAACAAAAACCGGTGTCTTCAAATAACACATAATAAAGTAACCATGAAACATTGATGTTGACCCTACATTGTTTTCTATTTTAACTGAGTGGCAATTTCCAGCATTCCCATAATAGTGATGAAATTAAGTGATGTTTCTGGTAAAAGAATTTTGCAAGTATAATATGTTTTAGTACTAAATTGTACTTGTGCACTTAGCAATTAAAATTATTCTTGTAATGATGATGGCATTAGAAGGGATAGGGAGCTGTCAAAGAGAATTTGAGGCTTAATTATCTCTTTGATAACCAAAACGCATAATCTTCCCTTACAACGCTTACTTTCTTATGGTAATTGACTCATTTGCTCTATGGTTATCAATTTAACTTTCCAACCACAAACATCTGCTTTTACATTATATTTAATTGGTGTGAATACTATCTACTGAGAAATTAAAATCCAGAGAGCATTTTAAAGGCATATTATAATTCACGAAAGGGAAAAGTAAACGATGACTTGAGCATTGTGGTAATTTGTTTCTAATAATCTTTGAAAGTCTGTTTACTAAAAATGTGTACTAAAATTATATTAATTGAATTTTTAAAAAGGATTTTGCTCTGTGTTTCAGAATTGCATATTCTGCCTGAGGGGGTTGCTTCAGTCCCTTAGACTCAAGGAATATGTCAATTCCTTCAAAGCATGGTACTATAGTGGGTAAGATTGTAGGCTTTGAATGTAGAAAAAATTTGTTTAGCATGTTACTCTTTAAAGAGGAGAAGTGAGAACAAGTCGTGGTATGTATTTGCTTAAAATTGTGAAAATAGAAGGGTAAACCATAAAAAATAAGGTAAATGACTACCTATAGGGAAAGGGAAAGATTGCACTGGGAAAAGCAGGGTTAGAAGCAGGATTGGTTTGAATATGCCTTGTTTTTATAGATTTAAATTTTTACAGAGTGATTCCTAGAAAGTTAGGGTAAAGTGAAACACATGACTCATCAAAAGTGTATCTAGGTGAGCCCTGGTGGAATAGCAGTTTGGTCAGTGACCTTAGGCCAGTGCAGTCTGCATACCTCCCAAGGATCTGCATCCTGTTCTGAAGTGGGGAGGTATTGGGATGGGGTTAGAGGGGACAATGAGACAATCAAGATGAACAACTAAATAAAATACAGTGTGCTTCTTTCTCCTCTCTTCTTGCCTCTGCCTGCCTCTGTTTGCCTTCATTCTTGCCTGCACCTTTCCCTTAAAAAAAAAAGAGGTAAAGAAATTATTGTACATATCAACCTGATGATGATACCATGGTAATGTTTAGAAATGGGAGTTCTTTTTTGTGGAGGTACTTATTTAAATACTTATATCTATATGAAATAATGTCATACCTGGGATTTACTTTCAAAATCATCAGGGGGATATATAGATGAAATGGTATTGATCATGAGTTGAAGTTACTATTAAAGTTACAATGACAGGTACTTGCAGCTTACTACTCTGTTCTATAAAATACTCTTTAAAGAAAAGTATTGGATTTTAAATCAGATTGCCTAGGTTCAGAATCCAGATCTATCACTGACTAAGCTATGTATGTATGTAACCCTATGTAACCCTATTGAGCTACTTAACCTCTCTGTGTATAGTATCCTTGTCTGTAAAATGGAAATAATATATCAAAAACTATATAACTTGTGTATAAGTATTATACAATCTTAAATAATAGAGTTGTGGAAATAAGATAGGTAGAAATTAGTAGCAACTTCTAGTTATTATCATGCCAAAGAGAAAATAAATCACAGTTAACTAGAGATCTTGGTGTACTTAGGAATGGACTAACGAGTTCCTTTTTCAATGTAGGAAGGAACTGAAACCCATGGATTTGAAACCAGTGGTCAGCAAAATCTCCAGTAATAGAATCAGAATTCAACCATAGGTCTCTTGACTATGATTGAGCCTTTGCAATTTATTTACAATACATCATTGAAGAATAGCCAACCCCAAGTAAGCTTAAATAATCTGTTCTTAAATAGGAAGATTCAGGATTGCTACTGTTAATTTTTCCTGCATGTAAAATTTAGCAACTTAATGAACATGTTAGGAAAATTTTGAGAAATTGAAGGACAGTATTCTACCAAATGTATATTATAATAATTAAGTTGTGGTTCTGGCCCAGGAATATATAGATGAATGAAACTACTTAGCATCTAGAAATAACCCCCCCAAGAGTATGTAAGGATTTAATATTAAAATCTATTTCAAATCAATTACTCTTACTGGGACTTTACAGTTACTACTTAGAAAAATATAAAGTCGGACACTTGCCTCAGTGAAGTCCAGACTGTTTCATAGAAATACTTGGAAATACTAGAAATACTCCTGGTGGAGTAGTGGTTTTGTCAATCGCCTCCAAAGGAGTGTATGCTATATACCACTGGTTTCAAGTCCTGGGGTGGGATGGCGGAGGGGTGACAACCAGTATGAACAACTGAATAAAAAATAAAGTTTTCTTCCTCCTCTCTCTCCCTGCCTGACTACCTGTCTTCATTCCTGCCTGCGCCTTTCCTTAAAAAAAGAAAAAGATTTATTAGAAGAAGCAGGGAAAACCTTGGAGTAAAAATAATAAAATGTCTATACTAAAACAGGAGAAAACTTTTACATTTTACCACATAAAAATTTAAAACTTTGATATA
The DNA here is from genome assembly GCA_004363575.1 of Solenodon paradoxus. Taxonomy (NCBI): domain Eukaryota; kingdom Metazoa; phylum Chordata; class Mammalia; order Eulipotyphla; family Solenodontidae; genus Solenodon; species Solenodon paradoxus. The sequence continues at coordinate 100,937 of RJWH01003263.1, read as the reverse complement.
GCCACAGGTGCCTTAAAAGAAAAAGAAAGAAAAAAAAGACTGAGAAGGTTGTTGTCCAGGGAATTACAGCATTAGGGAAGTTGGACTCGATCTACTTTGTCCCCTACTAAAAACCTTAATTATGTGAATGATTTATGACTTTGGGGCAAGAGGCAAGATAATAGAATATTTATGCCTTTAAATATACACTTAACTTTTTCTCAAAGATCCTGTCACTTTTCCTCCCACCCTTAAAACGATTTCATGAAATAAGGGCTGTTACTAATGGGATTATGTTGCATGAATGAACTATTTAAGGCCTCCTGTGACATTTGTAAGATATATATATATATATATAATTTTTTTTTTTTTAATTTTAGTTACTCATCAGGAATATAATGTCAGTCCTTGCAACTCTTCTTGAGTTGTAATTATGGCTCTTCCAAAATGGTATAAATCTTACGGAAGTAGTCCTTAATATTCATTGTTAGAGTTTAGAGCATTTATACTTTCAGTTTCTTCAACTTAGTAGATACTTCTCAACAAAAAAATTCATAAATCATCTTTATAATTATTCTAATTAATCATACCAAAATAGCAATTTTTAAAGATATTAGGTTCCTATACATGTTTAGAATATATATTATATGCTTTTGTAAAAATATATGAAAGCCTCAAATAAAAATTCTATGAATTCTACAATCTAAAAAAAATTACTTGAAACATGAATAGCTGCTTATTTTTATTTTCATTAATCTCTTAATTATCTTTCTATTTTAAAGCCCTGCCTGAATTTCTGAAGCAGCCTACTAATATATATGCTCATGAATCTATGGATATTGTGTTTGAATGTGAAGTGACTGGGAAACCAACCCCAACTGTGAAGTGGGTCAAGAATGGGGATATGGTTATTCCAAGTGATTACTTTAAGATTGTGGTAAGTATTTTTCAAAAGAGGACCCTTACCTCTAAATTCAAGAGTTCTATTATATACAACAGTTTATGTACTGTAGATGAGGATAGAAAACTTCACATGGAATCTAATCTTTTCATTGACTGCTTAGTAAATGCTTAGTAAATATTATGTAGTTATTATTATTGTATAACATCTTAATAATAGAACTGTGTCCAGGTTTTAGTAATAAAGATTAATAACATATCTTAAGATCCACATGGGACATCCATAGAAATGATCAGAATTTTTTATAGATAATCTTGTTACAAATTGTCATATAGGTAAATATTCTTAGTAGGAAAATATTTTCTGTATTTAAAATAAATATTTTCATATATTATAAAAATGTAATTCCCAAGGATTTAACTTAAATACTGTAAGTACACTTATCAGTATTTTCATAGTTTATTAAAATTTTTAAATTATTGTATCAATAACAATAGTTAACATTCATAATAGTGCTTTTTAGTTTAAGGAAAACTGGTATGTACATTGTCTCCTTTACTTACTGTACTGTGACCTGATTCAACTATTGATATTAAAGATAACCATAAGAAAATACCTGGAATTTACAAATTCAGACTTACTTTAGTAGCATGGTTCCATACCAGATATTTTTCTAGCAAATATGAACTACAGTGTTGCAAACATTGTGGGTATGTCTTTCCATTTGGATTAAGTTCTTTGCTGAGATCACTCACCAAGCTCTCACTGCTAATGACAGTGTTTCCTGTTCTAGTCAAGTCAGTACCTTGTCAAAACTCTGTAAGATTAACAGGTACCTGCAAGAACAATATTCAGTAATTGATTGACTGATTTTTCTTGTTTTTCTCCCCCAGAATGAACATATCCTTGAGATTTGAATAATAACTAATTTTAATAATAAAATTTTGTTGTGTTTTCCTTCCTCAGAAAGAACATAATCTTCAAGTTTTGGGCCTGGTGAAATCAGATGAAGGGTTCTATCAGTGCATTGCTGAGAATGATGTTGGAAATGCACAAGCTGGAGCCCAATTGATAATTCTTGAGCACGGTAAGAGGGGCTGAAATATGAGGGGGTCAGATGAAAGAGGATATAAAAAGGTATTTGAGTAATTAGTGCCTATCACTCCAAGATACCTATTTGTAAAGGCCGATATATCACATATCTAAGAGGGGTCTAGATCATATCTATTGCTTAAAATTATATAAAAGCACAATTTTGAATAATCAAAAGAAATTGGTATTAAGAAAAGCTGAACAATTATAGTCTGAATGTTATATTAGAGTTCAGTCATTTTAATCTCAGATATATTTCTGCTCTACAGAAATTAAAAAAGCAAACAAAACTTGCATAGTTTTCTTCAATTTTTCTAAAATAAAATTAATTTGCATTTTCCGATTATCCAAATAAATTATGCTGGTTGTAAATTCAGAAAACATTTAAAAGTAAAAAGGGATAAAAAGAAATTTTTAATTACCCTATATCAGTCAGGAAAATCACACAGTAATTTGAGCAAAAACAAAAGAATTAAATGTACTTTAAATAAAGAATTATTAAATTGGAGATTAGAGTGACAAGGGATGATGGGCTAGCAAGAAGTAGAGAACTTTGATGAATGTAGGAATGGCAGATAGAAGCAATCACAACCCCTAGACAGTGTTCAGAAAGAGTCCTCCAGGCATGTTGGGGAGGGAATGGACATGATTAAGGGTTACTGTGCTGTCAGAACCCTCTGCACATTGTACTGCGGAGAGCTGTTCGCAGGGAGCTGTCTCACCCAAGACATTCTGCTACAAAACCACCTGAGGAATACAGGTGTTGGATAAAGCTGCTAGCCACAGGAGCCTACCTGGTAACTCACTGGAACTATAAAGGAAAAACCCTTGTTTTGCAGTGTCTCTTCAGCACCCTGTACTGATGAAGTTTGGCATGTGTCAGCTGGCATAGGAAAAATATATAGGTCCCAGCTTCATTTTTGTAACACAGACTATAAAGTACATATTTGGAGTTAAGAAGCATTAAATTAATTAATTAAATTAAGTAAGTGTTATGAATCCTGCTACCTATTACTTGCACATATATGGTTTTATAACCTACTATTTTCTTGGAACAGCATGCTGTGGACATCTTTCCAAGTCAATAAATACAGATTTACATCACCATTTTTCATTGTTGAATAGTACACGTGCACTTTGTTATATATAATTGATTCTTTACTAGTTAGCATTTAAATTGTCTCCTCTTTTTTACTATTATGAACAATAGTTGCTGAACCTCTTTATGTAGTTATTTTCTAATGCTAAATTACTAGAAGTTGAGTTGGATATCAGCTCTGTGTTACATTGATATGGATACCTTTTGGATGTATTAATTATTTTAGTTAGAAAAGCATTTTTCATTTTGTGCATTTCTTAAAAGTATGTGAAGAACAAGCCACTGTAGCCATCTATCTGATTGGTATTTGGAGGTGATAAGTTCAGGTACCAGTTGGGTCCCGATCATATAGCCTAGCCAGGCAAGCTAATTGCCAGGGAACCTACTCTGGCTTTTCACTAAATAGCATATAGAATTTTTATATGCTATTTATTGAGAATGTATTTTGAGTACTATTATAAAATGCATGATATTAAAACTGCTCTTTTTTTCTATGTTTGTCTGTGATTATACTTTTCCCTAGTCATTGAAAATGATTGGGGGTGCACCCTGGTAGAGTAGTGATTAGGTCAGTTGCCTCCAAAACAGCACAGGCCACATACCCCTGGATTCCACTCCTGGGTCTAGGGGGAAACAACCAGTGTAAGCAATTAATAAAAATAAAATGTTTCTTCCTCTTCCTCTTCTCTCTGCCTGCCTGCCTGCCTGCCTGCCTGCCTGCCTGCCTGCCTGCCTGCCTGCCTGCCTACTTGCCTTCGTTTCTGCCTGCACCTTTCCTTTAAAAAAAAAAAAACAGAAAGAAAAGAAAATGAGTAGAATCATGCCACTTTTCCGTCTTGGCAAAATGCCTGAGTACCAAATAAAACAGTAAAAGAAATTTGTGAGGCTAATTCTTTTTATTAGTGGCAGTGATTTTCGTAGTAAACTTTGTGTTTCAAGAGTTATTTCCATAGAACTTAATAAAGGAACTTTATTTGTATTCGAGATTATTATAATAGTCTTAAATCTAACAATATAAATGGTTATTAATGCTAGGATTTTCCTAAACTAATCCTAATGGGACTTTACTCTGAAAATGCTTAGATGGGATAATTAATAATACTCATAATATGTATATTTTTCCTTCTTTGAGATGTTTCAGGAATAGTGTTTTGTGACGTGGAAAAAAGTTTTAGTGACCTTGTCAGGGATGCATTAAGGATGCATGGATTGTAGGAAAGAAAGTAAGCATCATGTTATTAATTTTGCTGTTTTAATTTGCAAGGCAAATGTTGATGTGGGAAAGCTAAAAGAACATAACAATTTTTAAATCTGATCTCTGCCCTTCTGGAGTTTACAATATTATGAATGGTGTAAGAGACATATATTACTTTAATACCAGTCCACATTATTATTGTCATTGTAATATAAAGCAGTATACAGCTTAGAAGAGAGGAACCTGTGATCAGGGAATTTTTTTCATGAAAAGTGTTCCTTTTGTAATATGCCTCACCTGATAAAATTTCCAGATGTTAAAAAAAAGGAGCTGGATCTATATGGCAGAGAGTAGAGTACCTACTTCTCTAGAGAGGTTACCTGTAGGTAGGATAGGGTCAGAATTGTAATGGCCTTGATTATAAAGTCAAAGCAACTCTGTAGTAAGGCAGTCCAATGATGCAGTTAGCGTTTAAATTGAAGAGAGGAGGCATATTGTTAGAAGAGACCATTGTGAGATGGTAAAATATATCTAGTAGAGACATAGAAAGGATCCTACTAAAGAGATTCATGATTTATCTGATCCAGACTCACTGGATATTAAACATTGTTGTAAAGAAGTCAAAGATTTTATCTGGTTGACTGGAAGAATGGTTATAGCATTACAAAAAATAGAAAAGGGAAGGTGAATTGAAGTAGAAGGGGAATTATACCATCCATTCAGGATGTGGAACATGTGCAAGGAACATCTTGCCCTCACCACAGTAAAAAGATCTACAAAATGATCTACAAAATCATAATTTCTCTGAGCCCATCAGAAAGTTGCAAAATAACCAAGTAAGCTAAATTTCAAGGAAGAATTAGCCTCCCCTCCCCCTAAAAATGCATCATATGAATTGTTTCACCTTTGGCACAAAGTGTAAGAGAGAGATGACTGCTATAAATGTGGATAAAAGGAAATCTGCTAAAATTTTAACTGTGAAATAAAATATTGACCAGTTTGGAATATCTGGGGCCCCTAGATACAAGGACATTTGCAAATGCTTGAGTTTACATAGAATATTCACTATTAGATGGGGGCAAGGCAAGGAACTAGAATAAGTCATCTCAGTGATGTAGAAGAGAAGAAGGTAATCTGTGGCTGTTGGGAAATAGGCACAAAATCCCCCAACCCCTGCCCCACCGCCATATTTACTCAGACTCCAACCATGGTGGGAGGGGCAGAATACCTGTCTTCATATATTTCTGGAGGGAGATTAGAAACAAAGCCCTCTGGCCCCCAGTACACAAGCAAATACCCATTGCAGCCTGGGGAAGGATACAAGAGAAAACCTTTTACTAAACTGACAGAGTTGCAGAAAACCATTTGGGGCCCTATTATCCCACACCAATACCTGGGAGAGATTTTTTAGTACTAAGGGAAGAGTAGGAAACAATCACTCAAGATCAACACGAATGTGAAGCAGATTTTTGACTACCGTGGGAAGGAGAGCCACTGGGCCTATCTAAGCTGAGGCCAGACAAGGACGACTGAAAATTCCACTTGCCACAACCATGAGCCTAGCACTAAGTAGCAAGCAAATCTTTCTACTGCCAAGAGAAGGTCAAGAACTTGGAAAGAGGTCCTTCTGTGGTAGAGATACGCAGGAATGGTTGGAAGCTAAAAGGAGAGCTGGGGAATTGAGAAAAACCTCTTCAGACTCCTCTTCACACTCCTCTTCACTCACGTAAGAACAACAAAATGGTAGTCTACTAGTAGACTTGATTATCAGAAACCTGTGTCATGCTGCAGGTAGCTACACTTGTAATAAAATCACACAAAGCTTAATCCTGTTTAGATTGAGTCAGTTCCTCTATGCTAATCCTTTGACAGAGAATAGATGTATCTATGTCTAAGAATAAATAATAGTTTCAGTCTGCTATTCAGAAACCATGTTCATTATTCAATCAAAAATTATTGGACATTAAAAAAAAGCATGGGAACACTAACTCATTGTTCAAAGATAAGCGATCAACAGAATCAAATTCAGGAAATCTAGATACTGGAACTATTAAGTGGACTTTGAACTGTTATTCATATGTTAAAGGATTTAGTGGAAAAGGTGGTTAACTTGAATAAACAGATAAGGAATTTTGTCAGTGAGATGGAAACCATAGAAAGAGATCGAAGATGTTTATACTTGTCCAGAGGATGAAAGACTTCCACAACCAGAGGAAAGAAACTATATAAAATTTAAAAAATATGTTCTCAGAGATGAATCATTCTTTCAGTAGACTCATTACAGCTAAGGAAATAATCAATTAACAAAGTTCACAATTTAAATTTAACTGAAGTAAATAAAAAGAGGAAGGAACGAGCAGAGCATCTAAGATGGGACATTTTCAGATGATATAAAATAAGTAAATTAGAGTCACAAGGAAAAGACAACAAGAATCAGGCAAAAGAAATATTTGAATAAATACTTGTCAAGAATTTAAAATATAAAAAATGAATGATATCACATCATTGGTCCAGGAGGAAGCTTAGAAAGGCCCAAGTAGAGTAAAACAGCAAGAATAACTAATTATGACGGTGCAGGAAAAAGAAAAACATACCATATACTAAATAGTCAACAACTAACATCAAACATAATGAGACAATCTTGAAGGCAGCCAGGAATAAAAAAACAAAAAAAAAGAGAGTTTAGAGATGAGAATTAAAGCAGATGGTTTAGTTTAGTTTTTTTTTTTTTTTTTGCCAGAGATGGTACAGGCATGCAGAGAAGAGGTCAGCACTGTAAACTTCTAAAAGAAAAGTCACCTAAATGATACACGCAGCGAAAATGTCATTCAAACGTGAGAGTGCAATAAAGACCTTTTCAAACCAAAGACTGAGGAAATTCATTGCCAGCAGACCTCTGGTACCAGATATGTTGCAGGTGTTCATAGAGCAGAAATAGTCTAATGTGTGACAGAAACTTGGACAGTCTTCACAAAAGAAAGTAAAACCAGGCCAGAGTGGTTATGAAAAAAGTAAATATTAAATTCTTTTTTTTTCATATTTTAAATCACTTTTAGAAATCATTGACCATCTAAAGGGCTGTAAACTTTTTCTCTAAATAGCCAGGTAGTATTTCAGTGTTTTGTCACTATTTAACTCTTCCATTGTAGCATGAAATGAGCTATGTAAGTAAAACAACAATAAAATTTTACAGAATCACGAAGCATGTCTTGGTTTGCTGACCTCTTGGCTAAAGAAAAAATAGTTTGCAACATATAAAATTAAAATTTGACCCAAAAAACAGAGCAAAGTATGATAAAAGTGAAATGTGTTGTAAGATTCTTATCTATATTGTCATGTAATCAATAATTACATTATATGTACATGATTCTGGACTGTGGAACAAGTCTCAATACATTTAGCAGATGTAAATCATTCAGGTATATTTTTTACCTCAGTGATAGTAAACTAGAAATCGATAGGTACCTGGAAAATCATCAAATATTCTGGAATTAAAAACCTTTCTAAGTAATCCATGTGTTAAATAACAGGTCACATAGAACCTATATTGAATTAAATGAAAATGCAATTAATCAAAATTTGTAGAATGCAACTAAAGTGTATTGAGGGATGCTTTTAAAAATTAGGTAAAATGAACAAATTAAGTCTAAAGCACCACTATTTTCTGAGGAATTAAAACTTGTTTTTATTTAAGGATAGCACTTATTCCCTTGCTGTTTTTCCCTTCTTACCAATTCCTGTTATTTAAATTATTTGTTAAAACCTTTTTTACTGATTTAAAAAATATTTTCTCTTTAATCTCACACTTGTACCCATCATCTGAAAAATATGATGGCCTAAAATAAGCTTAGAAAAGAACCTTCTTTAGTGAAAATAGCACTGCACAATTTTTGAATATACGATAAATTGAAATCACAAATCAGTGTGGATTGAAGGGTCACACATTACATGTTAAATGGGCAGTTAGTTGTTGATTTGTAAATAATTAAATTATATATTTACCTTATAGCATATCAAAATAAAATTTTGAAAGGAGTTAAAAAATAAATTGAATCTATAAAATGATCAAAAGATGATGGAAGAGTCTTATCATCTGATTTTACATATAAAAGAAATACAGGTGAAAATTTTAAGAGTATAAAATTTAAATCTTCTATTTATGAGAAATACCTTAACTAAATTAAGGGTAAGACAAATTAGGGAAGAATGTCTGAAGAATTACAGAAATTTAATATTCCAACTATAGCATTGAATAACATTAATATACTAAAATAACTCACATAGCATAATTCACAATAGAACGAAGATAGTTTCTAACATGACAGATGTTCCACATTAACAATCAAAGATATAAAATCAATGAGATGTCATTTTTACTTAATAATAAATATTTTATATATTAATGAATATTAATTTACAATGTGTCTGGTTAAGGGTTAATTAGGTTCGTGTCTTTTAGTGAAAATTAAATTGTTACATTATTTACTAAAACCATTTAACAATATCTTAAAAATTACTGACTTGGTGCACCCTGGTAGAATAGTGTTTGGGCCCAATCCACGTACATCCCAAGGACCTGGGGCAAGGAGGAGCAACCATTGTGAACAACTAAATAAAATAAATACAATTGCATCTTCCTCCCCTCTCTTCCTGCCTGTTTGCCTGCTAACCTTCATTCCTGCCTTCACCTTTCCTTTAGAAAAAAAAATTACTGACTCAACCTATTATTTGTTCTTTTAGGATTTTTTTTTCTTAAGGAAAAAATCAGAGATTTTAGCAAAGTCTATTAATATCAATATTAGTAATTTAAAAAGAAAAAGATCTTGATAAAGACTAGGAAATGATTAAATATCCAAAAATGAGGAACTAGTTAAAATAGTTACAGTACCACCTTATGATGGAAAAGTTATTTGGCCATTAAAAGCCATGCCTTTGAACATTGTAATAATTCAGAAAAATTTAAAGATATAATGTCAGAAGTGTAAAATATGAACAGTTCCTTTCACAGGAGAGTTGTTGGGCTGTGTTGCAGAAAGTAAACAGAGCAAATTCTGGTATACTTCACTGATAAAACCTTGATTGGTAGAACAAGGACTAGAGAGGATTTAACAGTCTGAAGGAGGAAGCGTGGAAACTGGCCCACTATGGCTTTCTTTCCCTTCGCATTTATTAGCATTATAAATTTCCGCGAGTAAAATAGAATACCTGTATATATCGTTTCCCAAATCTGTTTGACCATGGAGCTTTTTTTTTTTAAGGTAGACACATTAATATTTCAAAGAGTGCTGTAAGGGAAAATAGGTAAGATTAAGGTCGATAAATGACATCTTAAAGGCCAAATCCAGCCAACTTCTTGCTTTTATATATAAAGTTTCATTGGAACACAGCCATACATATTTGTTTATAGGATGTGTCCATTCTATGGTTCTATAGTAACAGAAGTGAGTAGTTTAGACAGAGATCACATGACCCATAAAGCTTGAAATATTTATTCTCTGGTGCTGTACAGAAAGTTTGCTGAAAATGGGACTACATGATATATATCTTTTTAGCTTTGATAGTTTGTTATTCTAGTTACCTCTGGTCAGTGGAAGTCTGCCCCACTTGAAACTTTTTAGATGCAAAAAAAGTGAGGGTTTGTCAAACAGGGCAGAGAGGGACAGGAAGATGAATAATTCAAGAATAAGGGCAGAAAGTCAAACTTGTGTGAGTAATACAGGGGGAACTGTTAAGAGAAGCACAGACTAGAAATTTGCTAGCTAGCAAATCTTTATGACTGACATCTGAGAGACACTTAAGCACTAGAAACAACTGTGGAGTAAATTTTTCAAAGTAGAAATCTGTTGAACTGGTGCTTGTCTCCATGTACCTCGTTTTTAAAAATGTCAAAAGTGTGTGGGCATTTTTGAAACAAAATCTTATTTTTATAGCAGGAATTTTCTGATTCCTACCAATGTGTGAATGTATATGCTGGCCTTCAGCCGTCTGGCTAGTGCTTAGCTGTAGAAGGGTACTTTGGAGCACCCACAGTTGTTGTCCTATGATGTAATTAGGCAGCATGATTTTCAAGTTTATTTTTGCCTTTGGACATTAAATTAAGTTTCAGAGTTAACAGTTAAAATATATGACATTTGTGCAACCCTGGAAGACAATTTCTAATCAAATAGGGTAGGTAGTAGAATCTAAGAAGTTTTGTTTTAAATATGCTTTCTTTTTTCCTTGCTTTGAGATATAATTAACATTTTGTAAAGTTTTGTGTGCACATTGTGTTGATTTCATGTGTGTATATATTGCAGAATGTTGCATGTGATTGTAGGTATGTTAAGAGTAAGGAGAATTAAGGTAAAATGTGGTTTTACCCATTAACTTTTTATTAGCCTTCCTCCCTGTTAGTTTGATATAAAAATAGGTTCCAAAATTATTATGTAAGCCTAAAATGTAAAAACAAAGATCAATTTTTTTTCTGTACATCTGTTCATATCAACTTATAATTGACAGTTTTAGTATCACTAAGGCTGGTGAAAGGGAGTAATATGAACTTGTTTTTAATAAAGGAAATTCATGCTTTACTAACACATTAAATGACTTCTAGGATATTATGGCCGTGGTAGATAAGGATACATATTGAGCATCCCTCTCCTTTTTTTTTTGACAGAAACATTTGTAAAAAATTCCATGTAGTATCTGAGGCAAATATTGAATAATAAAAATTCTGGAATAAGAGACTAATGGCCTGGCATGCTTAAAAGTTGGCTAGATAACAGGAACTTATTAGTCATTAGTGGAATATTTTTAATCTGAAGCACTATGTGTGATCATTAGTGTTAATTTAATCAAAAGATGAAGTCTAATCAGTTTGCTTTTTTATAGCAGTAATTATAACTTTAAGGAAAGTTTTAACTCAGGACAGCTGTGGTAAAATTTTACTTATTAATGATGAATTCCATGGCAAGAAACTTTCTAAGACTGAAAGTGTATCTAATGTCACTGCCAGGGTTCTAGTTTTTGTCTGCCATTAGTTTACAGAGTGATTAGATTGGGTGCCTAAATTCTATCTTTAAATGTTGGCTATTAAAGCTATTTTCTCCTGGAAGATGAAGCATGTCTTATAAATGCTAAGGTGATTAACTGTAATTTTTAAATAATAAAAGTAGATTTGTTTTGTGAAAGGAACAAGTTTTTTTTTTTAATTGCACACCCATACTGTGTAAATAAGAGATTAATGTATACCTGTCAGAGACCCTGTTGACAAGATTGGTTAGATGCATCATTTTGCAAGAATAACCATGCATCTAGTTAGCTTGAAACAATATGTCTGGTTTCTGAGCATAAATACCAAAAGTGCCTTCTTTCACTCTCAGAGATATCTAAGTGTGGACTGTATGTTCCACGGTCCCTCTAATTATTGCCAGTTTGTTGAATCTGAACATGATAGATTATAAATATAAATAATTGTAATACAAGCTAAATGCGGGAGTGCTACTCCTATAATTCTGCATGGGAAGAAGTTATTTCTGCTAGGTTTAACAGATAAGAAAATTCCTGAAAGAATATGGCATTCGAACTGAGTCTAGAAGGATGATTGGGATTTTAGATGGGTCAAATTACACAAAGGTGAAAAGGGATGGTGTTTCAATTATGTAAGTAAGAAGGCTCAAAGTGTGTTTAGAGACTGGCAAGCAGCTAACTCTACCAGTCTTCAGAAAATATTAATACAAGAATATTCATCCTGGAAAAGTTTGTGGAAACCAGATTATTTAATACCAAGACTCAAGATTAAGATGTGTTGAGTAGCTGGAAGACCCCAGCAATTTTCAGGTACACAAAGACAGGTATAGGTAGAATTTTAAGAGTATTAGTGTATTGGAGATGTATTGAGTGAGTTTAGAAAGGAAAATAGGTGTATCTGAGATAGAATTAGGAGAATCTTGTACCACATCAGATGTAATATTTTAAGATCCTCAACTAGGTAGTAACAGAAAAAGAAACACTGGCATGTGCATAGTGAATATTAAATGTCGGGTAGCTTTTTCTACAGAAAAAGAACAAGATTTTTTGTTTCTTTTGGAATATTTAAGATATGGGAGAGGAAAAGATTGAAGTTTTACACTAAAGATATGTAGAGGGATTCTTACATAAACCTAATAAGGCTACATTGGTTAAGAAAGTTGTCCCCAATCCTGTTGAGTTGTGCAGTGAAATAGATGCTGTTTTTGGATAGTTGTGGAGAGGTTAAAAAAAAAAAAAAATTAAAGAATGGTTACTTTGGTTGATATTAAACATTTCACATTTGCTGAAAGTTACCAATTTTAAGAGTGGACCTTGTAGGTTCAGGTAATAACTTAGTTCCTCTATTATTATTTTTGGTGTTTAGAAGATAAACAGAAGTTCTGCAAGTGACCTTTCTGGACAGGAAGATGTCTTTAGCAATGATCAGATCAAGCTTGAACTTGAATTTGGTGCTGTTATTTTGTTACAAAGAAAAAGCCATTATGCAGTGCTAAAACACCAGAATGAAGCTAGTAAGTCTGAATAGGTTTTAATTGGTAGCTATATTTAGAGATGCTAAATTATACAATCATGTCATAGTTGGCAGAATGTCATTGGGGACCTAAAAGATAACACAGACAATCTGGTTGCTTGTAGACTTGATTTGATATAATTTCAGTACTGAATTAAGTGTGTTTTTCATGTTAGGTTACAGTGTTAGTGTTCAGAATATCTCCCAATTGATGCATGCTTAAGATTCCACCAGAAATTTTAGAAAGTATAGTATAATCTAATATGCATTTTGAGAAAAAGTTTTCAGTATGAGCATTTTAAAGGCTACTACTGCATTATAGCTGTTATATTGACATAATATTTTAGCTGTTCACCTATTTTTAAAATAAGATCACTTAACATCAGAATTTTCCTCTTTACAGAACTCTACTTAAGCATTATGGGTTCTAAATGATAAAGAGAATGCGAGAGACTTTTTAGTTAGATTCCAGTATAATGTTTTTCTCATTTTTAGAGTTGTTTAGTTTACACTCCTTTACAAATTTGAATAATTGTAGTTTCTTGTGAAGTAGATTTGTTAAAGATCTAGATTGGGTACTACTTGAATTCTTTACTTTTTGTACACTGAGAAACTGCTAAATTTGAATTTCTGTATCTAAATCTTAAAAATGCTAGTATTGTCTCTAAACTATCTCTTGGGTTACTGATTATGACCACAATTAATGTAAACCATTAAACACATTGGCACAAAGTCATGTTCACTTTTTATTGGCCTAAATGGGTAAAGAGCAGAGAAATAAATACCTTTATACAGTCTGTCTCTCATTTCCTCTGCAGTGTTTGAATCTTATTGAGGAAACAGCATTTTGATTTAGGATGAAAGGAGAGAAGGCTATCTTTAGTGGGGCTCACTGCTATGGTAGGTGCGTCATTAACATCTGACACACCTTTTTTAATGAGTCCTTTTGATGTCAGGAAAAAGTCAGATGACTTCCCTCAAATTGAAACATCTCTGTGCACACAAGAATGGGAGGAGTTCATTTAATTTTATAACTTCCTTCAACTGTTTGTATAAGTCATTTGTTTAAGCCCGCCAGGTCACCACGAGGGATGCTTATCAAATCTCTCTCTCTCTCTCTCTCTGCCCCCTCCCTGTTTTCCCCCTTCCCCACTTTCTCCCCTCCCAGTCTCAGCCACTCCATTCTCTCATCTTAGAATCAAGCAAACAACATTTTATCAGCAGGAAACATTTGTTGTACCTCGATTGATTACTGTTGCTTTCAATTCTGTTTTGTCTACTGTTGATATTACTATACCTGCTTTCTTTTAAATAGCATTTCCTGGTGTACATTTTCAATTCTTTGATTTTCAAACTTTCAGTGTCCTTTATTTTGGGGTTATCTACTATGACAACTTTACACTTAGTATCCTTGTAAGTCCTACTAATCCATCTTAATTTGTTTCTATCTTATGGTTAACCTTAGAATATTGACAGACACATTTAATCATGTTTTTTAAGCACCCCTTAGGGTTAATCATGATCCCTTTTCCCTCATCAAAAAATTTAAAAACTTCATCCTAGCTTTTATTGCCTTCTTGCTCATACACTCTGTCTTCCCCAAAGTGTATTCTTTGGACTACAGTTTCTACTTTTCTTGTAAATTTTTTTATAGTAAGTTTCTCAGAAAGGATGTTCAAGAAGTAAAGTTTTAAGCCTATGTATCTGAAAATATTTGCTGTCAAATAAAGTTTCATTATCCTTTAGCATACCATTTCTTGTTCATTTTAAAAATAATAGTTGCCTGCTTTATTCTCTTAACTTTTGGAATTTTTATCTTTATCCTTTAAATTGTGCTTTCAGGGTGTGAAATCCTTTCTTCTTCCATTTCTTATTCATACTACCCAGCATTGATTGGTCCCTTTAAAAAAACACATTTGTTTATGTCCAGAAAAATGTTATGTATATGATTATTTATTACTCTGTCTCTTAATCAGTCATCTCTTAGCTGTTCCTCTACAAACCATTTCTTGTCCTTGCATGTTTTGTTCTGGCAAAATACCTAGAACTTACCATTCAACTAATTTTATCCTTATTTGAGTCCAGTTTGCTCTTCTGTGTTTTTTAAAAGTACTTTTAATTTTATAATAATTTTAATTTACAGAAAATAGATGAGAGTACAGAGTTCCCATATATCTAATACTGTTTTCCCTATTGTTAACATCTTAAATCAGTATGATACAATTGTCAGAGTTAAACAACACTGATACTTTTTTGTTAAGTAAAACTGTACTTCATTCAGATTCCCTTAGTTCTTAGGAAGTAAGGAGAACCTGGTGTCCTTTTTCTAACCAGGATCCCATCCACGGTACCACTTGGCATTTTGTTGTCATGTCTCCCCAGACGCCTTGGCTGTGACAGTTTCTTAGACTTTCCTTGGTTTGGATGTCCTTAACAGATTCCAGCACCACTGGTTGGGTATATTGTAGAATGTCCCACAGTTAGGATTTATCTGCTATTTTTCTCCTAATTTAGACTTCAGGTCTTGGGGTGAGTTTTCATAGTTATGTTTTTCAAGACTAGATTTTCTTTATTTTGTTTTCAACAAACTGCTCTTTTCTAAAAATACCTCAGCATTTTCATTTTAAGGATGGTGTGTTTTCCAAGTAGGTTTTTTCCTGTTTTTTTGGTTAGAGGTGGTACATGCATTATTTAGTCCAACTTGATCCAAAATCATTCATTTTTAACTAACAAAAGAGATTTAATTTGTTATTTATAATATTAAGTTATATTAATTGTATCAGGGAACATGCTAAATGCTTTCAATATATTTTCTCTTTTAATCTTCACAAATCACAGTAAAGTGGATACTGTTATTTATATGTGTCCTTAGGAAAAAATGAAGTTTGAAACATTAAGTAGGTGCATCCCTGTATCTCAGAACCAGGGTATTAACCTAGCTTGCTTGATAGATCCATTTAAGCTTTATGCTATGGGTGTATAGTTTCTATCCCACTAAACTCAATTTACTTCAGTTATTAACTCGTCTTAATGTCACCACTTAAGTTGTTTTGCTAATAAGATGCAATTACCTTCCACCAGGACCAAATCCTGTATTTTTCAAGGCCTAATTTTAAATGTCACCTCAGCTGCCATACTCTTGGCAATCTTTCAGCAAATTTCTTGCTTTGTACCTCATTTTGTATTTATTTTTACCTCCTTTCTAGCAGTGTCTGCTTTCTACTTTATATAAATGTAGTCATTCGAGACATGTAATTTCTCCCTACTAAATTGTAGGGTGACAGGGAAAAGGATTTGTGCCTTTTATCATTTATGCAACTTATCTTTATGATTCCTAGTATTGCCCAGCATGTACCATTTCAATAAATAGTATTAATAAGTAATGTGTTATTATTAATAAATAATTCCATTTAATTTGTATCTTTAGTTTATAAATGCATCCTTTTAAATTAAGTCCTACATCAGGGTTGTTGACTTATAAATATTTGTGTGGATTTTATTTAAATAGAAGTAGGAGTGTTGAACATATCTGTTTTAATCTTACTGTTGGGATTAATACTTGTGAATACTCAGGAAATGACAAATATTTTTAGAATTAAAATCTACATAATATGGCATCAATAAAGGTGTCTGAATTTACATTAAAATTTCAAGGAAATTCAGGATATTTGGTAATTACTTGCATGCTAAATAAACATTTCGATTTTTTCTTCCAGAAGTTAAATAATGCAGTTCATAATATGGATTATTATTTACAAATGAAAAGTAGGCCTCAAATAAGTCATTGTTTCTGTCACATGAACCTAAAAGGATATAGCATGTATCTGTCATGTCTTAAAATTTATGTCACAGTTTCATTTTATTTTATTTTAAGTTGTGTTTTTGTTTGAAGAGAAGAAAGGAAGAGAAGGAGGCAGTGTTGTTAAGAAAGGAAGGAAGGAGGTAGAAACACTTTATTTATTTGTGGTTGTCGTCCCCCCAAGATCTTGAACCTGAGTCCTTGGGCTTTAAATAGTTCATGCCTAGCTGCCAGGTTAGCACCTGATACCTTTCTTTTTAAAAGTAGGTAACAATGAGATTTGTGCCTTTTCAAACAAGATATTTATTGAGCATAGAATTTTTTAGATTTATAAGCAAGACCTTTTAAAAAATTTTTATTTATATCATTAATATTGATTTGCAACACAAGTTTTAAATGTGCAGGTTCATTCTTCATCAAACAATTAACGCCATGCCTACCACCAAATTTCTAATAGTCATCCACCAGTGTGCATCGAACCATCACTACCTTCTGCTCCTACCCTTCCTTCTTCCCCTCTGGTAACCTCAGTTCTGTTATCAGTCTCCAAGGGTTGGTTTTGTTTGTTCTGTTTATTTTCTTTATTTCTTTATATGCTGCATATGAGTGAGATTATTTGGTATTTGCCTTTCTCCTTGTATATTTCACTTGCCACAATGCTCTCTAGTTTTATCCATGTTGTTGCAGGTGGCAAAATTTTATTATTTTTTTCTAGCTTGAGGGTTTTCTATTGCGTGTATATACAGTATCATCTTTATCTCGTCATCTGTTGATGGGCATTTAAGATGTTTCCATTTCTTAGTTATTGTAGTCAGTGCTGCAATGAATATAGAAATGCCTATGTCTTTTAGAATTCGTGCTTTCATATATTTGGATAACTAAAAGTAGAATTGTTGGATTATATATGCTAGTTCTATTTTAACATTTTGAGCAACCTCCATACAGTTTTCCAGAATGACTACACCAATTTGCATTCCCATCATCAGTGTACAAGAGTTGTCTTTACTCTTCACTCTTGCCAGCAGCTTGTTTCTAGTCTTTTTGACACAGGCCATTCTCACAGGTATAAGTTGATATCTCATTGTGATTTTGATTTGTATTTCCGTAATAAGTGATGATGAGCAATTTTTCATGTGTGTGTTGTCCATTTGTATGTCTTTAGAGTAGAGAAGTGTCTGTTTAGAACTTATGCCTATTTTTTAAAGTTTTTTTATTTGCTGTTGAGTTGTATGAATTATTTCTGTATCTTGGTATCAACCCGTTGTCAAATGTATGATGCGCAAATATTTCCTTCCATTCAGTGCCCATTGTTATTTTGTTCTGATACTAGATTCTTTTGCTATGCAGAAGCCTTTAAGTTTGATGTAGTCCTGCTTTTATTTTTGCTTTTCTTACTGCTGAAAATGAGTCCCCAAAGACATCTCTAATGCTGATATCACGAAACGTATTGCCTGTGTTTTCCTCTATGTATTTTATGGTTTCCAGCTAACAAGACTGTTTTTTTGTATTTCAGAAAGCCATGTAATTTTAGAATTACAAATTTTACAAATACAGTGATTGTCTTTGCAGTAACTTACCATTTTTCAGTTATAGGATTTTTTTTTCTCATAAGACATCCATTCTGTTGTGAAGAGAACTCTATGTTTTAAAAAAGTATTTATTTTAAACTAAAATCTGATTATTTTCTAAAGCTTCTTTCTTACCTGTACATTGAACCTGTAGAATCTATACAAATCCTAAGGTTTTGAACACTTAACTTCTATTAACAGAATGTGAGAGGGCAAAGCTAGGAGGGCTTATAGCTATTTCTATATATGAGTCTCCTGAAAGTAAATACTTATAAATCAGATTATGACCTTATAAACCTTAAATCATCACTATTGTGTAAAATTAATCTTCTGCTTTAGTTTTCTTTAATTCTATATCATTTTATTTTAGATTTGTAAATATTGGTGAACTATAGTACTTTGGGAAAGGGCAAAAATATCTGTCTTTTTCTTATGCTGCTTATGAGTTTCCATGAAGTATACCTATCTGTTGAGAGACACCATTGGGAACAACCAGTACAGCCTTGAACTCATTTGAACTGACACATGCTTTTTAGTGGCTCCTTTAGGTGACAGATTACTCTCAAGAGCAAATAATTTATAGCTTTTCTCATATTCTGTTAGTGTTTTTATTTTTAATAAAGAGGTATGATTAATAGTCTAGTGTAATTGTTGTTTCCCCATAGAGTGTAAATGCTTCTTCTGAATGTCTTTATTCTGAAGGAACAGTTGTTTTGTGGGACTCTCATTGTTTTTCTATGTTTCTCAAGGTCTTTTGATTGCTTTCTTTGAGCTATTTATGGTGGGGGGAAATGAACTTCTCTATCGGATTTGTGGAGTAGGACCCAATAGAGAAAATTTAAGAATGAGTGCTGAATACATACATTGTTATGATAATTTCAGAATGGCATAACTACTATAGCAATTTCAATTGGCTTTCCAGTGGCAATTTTGAAAGTAGTTATCTCTTTGGCCTAGTAGTGTCATGATGGCATTTTTTTATAGATGCTATCTGAAATGCCAGAATGCTTTCAGGTTTGTTTGTTTTTTCAGGTTTTTAATTTGTTTTGTTTTGCTGTGTTTCAAATAAGGCAAAGTATAAGGTAAGATGAGATGGAGAAGAAATATTTGCTGAAAAGCTGAAAAATTATGAACTGAGTGTTTACCGAATCTGGTGTCCCACCCATCAGTAGGACAGATGTTTGTTCGTTTTCTTCTTGAAGTGGTGATACATTTTAGTCTTGTTCACTCCTCATTCACTCCCAGGAACCTGAACAGGGTTAGAAGTATTTCTTGGAGTCTTTGAACAGTTTTCCTTTTGTTCAGAAATCCAGAGTGAAGTTGGGCATCATTCCATCACCTTGCTGGAATGAAGGAACGAAGTGGAGACCATAGAAAGACTGTATTTTAAGAGTAGGGCAAATATAGCTCTAGATTCTAGGCTGCTGTAGTGCCATCCTGACAACCTAAACCCTGAAAGGAGCAAGTTGACCTCTCAGTTTTACCACCTGCCAGAACAAAGGTTAGCAATCTGCTGAAGAATGCCACAAAATCCAAACCATAAGCAGGTAGCTACATAATGTCTAACATATAATTAAAACTTATAGATTTGACCTCCCCTTTAAAAGAAAAAGGAAAATGTGCACCACAGTCAGGAGAAAAGTCAGTCTAAGAAAATAAACTCAGAGATGGCAGACATGATGGAATTAGCAGACAAGGAATTTAAAGTAGCTATTAAAAAATGCTCAAAGATATAAAGGAAAAAAGAATACAATAAGGGGACAAATTTTAAATTTTAAAAAAGAAATAAGTGGAAATTCTACTATGGAAAAATATGGTATCTATAATAACACTTGGAAGAGCAGAATTTTGCCAGAAAGAAAAAAAAACTAAGGAAACTCCCTGATGCCAATATGTATGAATTTCTTTTTTTAACTATCTCAGTCAACCATGATCACCTGAATGGTTAAGGTGATGCCTACCAAATTTCTCCATTGTGAAGTTATTATTTTTCTCTTTCTAATAATAAATATTTTAGGAGATAGCTTTGAGGCTATATAAATATACTATTTTCCCTTTAAGTTTTGGGGTGAAGTTTTTTAGATAATAGGCTTTATTGTAGAACAATTGAGTCCTCAATCTATTTTGTCTTTGTTGCTAGCCCGTTAACAAATAGCAACATTTGTAAGTCTTCTCTGCTGCTGTTCAGTTTATCCAGAGTGAGGTTCTTCAGTCTTGTAATTGTAAATGATTGTGATTTTAATTCCTAGTATTTGTAAACCTGGCAGCCAGCCTTCTGGAACTTGTTGAGAAGGGAGAGATGGAGTTTCATATTTAAGTTTGTGGTCTTAATCCTCTTGTTGGTCACCTCTAAGCTCAGAGCCTCTCTGATTTAGTTTCTCCTTTGTGTAAGCCTTCTGTTTCCAGGGGTGAAGTGGAGGTTTAATAGCTCCCAAACTCCTCTATTTCCCTCATCATCCTTGTCTCATGAAGTGCTGCCAGTTTCTCAATGTCAGTCAGTTTGAGTCACATCAGTCTTTCCCTCTGCATATGTAAAGATCATCTTTGCTCTTATTAATTAATTTACTTTTACCTTCTTTTTTTCTGTGTTGCCTTTAAAGATGTCTCTTCATTTCATCCAAAATGGGAGTTTGTATTTCTGTTTCTTGTCCTGTTTGTTGTTTGGGGCTATTTACTAAAGTTCTAGACCCAAAAATGTGTTTGGCCCTTCATCCTAAAACTGAAGCCAAAATAGTCTTTCAGAAGATTATTTGTCGTCATTACTCAAGCTTTTAATACACAAACCTTTGGCTCAGCATTTTCACTTCTAGGAATTTATCTTACAGAAATATTTACTCATGCACAAAGATACATGCATAGGAAAATTTACAGGAACTCTGCTTTTAGTAGCCAAAATAAATAATGAGAGCAGCCTAAATGTAACAAGGAAGATTATTAAACTAATATGTTTATATTATAGAATAAGAGGCATCAATTAGGAATAATGATACTTGTTTATACTGACATAGGAAGCTCTTAAAGACACATTGTATTGTACAGAAATTTGCAAAAAAGGCCACATTTGATGGTGTTTCATATCTATATTTATATAAAGTTTACCATTGAAAATCAAAGATTATACCCAAACTTCAACAGTGGTATTTTGGAGATGATAAAAATGCATCTTAAATCCTTCAGTGTTGTTCATGTGTGTACTGTACTATAGCAGCTTATTGCATTTTTATTTTTAGAAAAATAGAAATGTGAACTGCCTATAGAAGCAGTGGAAAAAAGACTGAAGGTTTTGAGGTAGAGGCTCTTGAAACTCTGCTGAACAATTTTTCAGGTACCATTTAGTTCAGGATTGCTCAAACTAGGTTACTATTTAGGGGAGCGTGGAAAGTTTTGATGATCAAATAAGAATGAGGAATACCAGGTTAACAAACTGAACAGGTCTTTCTCATCGAATTGTGGCAAATCTTCACAATTTCCTAAATTTGATTGTTTTCTTTCTTTCTTTCTTTTTTTAATGTCTATTAACCAAAAGTTTGTTCTCAGGAACTGTATTTTCATTCACATTGCTGTTACATTTAGTGCAGTAAGTAAAATCTGACTCAATTCTGAATAATGCTGCTATGAGCATTCCCTGGAAATACAAATTTAGTGCATTTCTTCACATAAGAAAGTGAAGGGCTAGAGAGATGAAAGTTTTTCCATGACACTTTTGAAGAAGTTCAGAGTATTTTGAAATTTAAAAATGAATTTATTTTCAAAGCAAGATTATAAAAAAGGGACAAAATTTGCCTTTTATAAAGAAAATTTAATGTGCCCATTCACACAACTCACTTAGTTGGTGTGTCACCTAGGATTATCCTGATCCACTTAACCAAGGACAACATGAGCAGCACGGAATTCAATGATCTCTACCTCAAAACTGTTTTAAGTGTGTTGGTTAAACTTGCAGTTATAAATCTCTAAAGAATGACCTTTTACAGTCATAAATCTTAGCACGTTACTACTGAAACCGTCAACCACAATGTAGCTGGACTTTGAAAGTAGTTTCTCAGAAAAATGAAGAGTAACTGATGGTTTCCTTAGTAACATAAAGCTCAGTCAGGAGAAACAATCCTTCAAGATCTCAAGACAGTTCCCTTTAATTACTTTCATATGAGAACCTATTGAGGTCATTAGTTTCAGTGACAGTGTGAAGCCACTGTCCAGCCTTTGAGCAGGTCAAAGCTAACAGCATTTTTAATGAAACAGATTTCCCAGTGTCTTTGACTTGATTCAGATTTACATGGTGTTTATTGCTCTAAACAGAGTATCCTTGTTAACACAAATACAAAAGCTGAAAAGGCAAGCCATCACAGCATGTCCCAGAAATAAGGCTGAAATGATAAGAACCAGTGTGGGGAGAACTTTGAACACTGTGGTGGTGTTACCAAGTTATTACCAGATTATTGATTTCCAATATTTTTAAGATTCTTTTTCTCACCAGCCCTTAAAACCGAGTCACAATTGAGAACAACAAGCAAGACTTTATTTCATTGGCCAAGGAGGGAGTTGGGAGGTAATGCTAATAAAGACTGTCTCCAGGGAAGAGGGATGGGGTGGGGGTGGGGGTGGGGGGGAGCGCAGTGATGTGATCCGGGAGAGGGTTAGGGTGGAGAGTCAATCTCTCATGTGGTCAGAATTCTGAGAAATGGGCTGAGAGTTTTGGGAAGACTGATTGACATTCATTTTTCCCCTTACTTGGTTTGCAGACATTTGTCATGAATTGGGAGTGGGGGTGTAAGTGATTTTGCTATGTTAAATAAGGACAGGTTGGTTAGGGAACCAGGCGGGTAGGAAATTGCTTGAGCATGTTGGGGAAAGTCTTTCGTGGTTCAGATCTCTTTCTTGTGGTTAAATTAGCTATTGACCTTGGTTCCCATCAGAGGTTCAGTAAGGTGGCATTGTGGTTTCTGTATCTGGAAGCAGACATAACTGAAAATCAGGTGTTTATCAGAGAAGAGGGCTGTGCTAAGGGAGAAGAGGCTAGCTGTTATATAAGGAAAAGAGACTATGCTGCGCTGGGACGTCAAAGGCGTTTTAACTTCAGTCTATAAGCAGTTTTCAGGAGTAGATGATCAGATCAGATCTTATCAGGACTGCACTCTGGTGGTAGAAGAGAAAGAAACTAGCTTAACTTCAGTCCTTTTTTTTTTTTTAAGGAAAGGTGCAGGCAGGAGTGAAAGCAAGCAGAGACAGACAGGCAGGCAGGGAGGGGAAGAAGAAACACTTTATTTACTTTATTTAGTTGTTACTCCCTGCCCAGGATTCAGACCTGGGACCTTGGGAAGTACGTGGCCTACACCCAACCACTGCTCCCCTGGGGCGCGCCCAGACCTCCTTTTTTAAAAAGAAACTACGTTTACTACGTTTGACCTAGAAATCTATATATTTTTAATTATGCTTTGGGCCCTCAATGACTAACTGGCATTTGTAAAAAATTTGAATCATTTCTGGACATTTTAATTTTGTGAAGACTTCAGGTAGATCGATTTTAAGTTCAGGTGTTTGAGCTGCCAGTGTCCTAGGACTACATGTTACTGTTGCTATTTTATGCTAGAAAGAAAGTATGTCTAACAGTTTCTACTTCGCCATTTCTTTCTTGTTAATAACTTTATGAACTATGATTTGCATACCATGAAATTCACCCACTGTAACCAAGAGTGTAGTTCTTCATCAGTGACCTTAACCAGATTTTCTGGATAACTTGCCTCAGCTTCTACATCAACACTTGCTGTTTGGCTTTGCACTTTGATATTATAGAGATGTCATCTTTCCTTCAGTCTCAAAAACCAACCTCTACTGGCTTCAGGCTTTTTTTCTGCAACTTCCTTACCTCTCTCAGCTTTCACAGAATTGAAAAGAGTTAGGACCTTGCTCTGAATTAGGCTTTGGGTTAACGGAATGTTGTGACTGGTTTATTTTCTATCCAAACCTTTCAAACTTTCTCCCTATCAGCAGTGCAACTGTTGATTTCTTATCACTTGTGTGTTCACTGGAATAGCACTTTAATGCCCTCCAAGAACTTTTCCTTTGCATTTACAACTTGATTAACTCCTTAGCACAAGAGGCCTAGCTTTATCTTATCTTGCCTTTCCTAACAAAACTTAATAATTTCTAGCATTTAACTTAAAGTGAGAGATGAGAGATGTGACTCCTCATTTGACCAGAACACAGTGAAGCCATTATAGGGTTATTAATTGGCCTCATTTCAATATTACTGTGTCTTAGGGAATAGGAAGGATTAAGGAAAGGGAAAGAGATAGGGAAAGATTGGTTGGTAGAGCAAGTCAGAACACACACATTTATCAGTTAATTTTGCTGCCTTATAATATAGGTAGTTTGTGGCGTCTCAAAGTAGTTATAATAGCAATATGAAAGAGCACTAGTCACAGGTTACCACAGCAAACTTAATAAAGAAAAGCTTGAACTGTTATAGTAGTTATGTCACTAAAATGCAAGACAGAGGCAGAAATGAGCACAATCTGTCAGGAAAACAGCTGTGTTATTGATACAGAATTACCACAAACCTTTGGTTTGTAAAATTGCAATTATCTGTGCAGCATAATAAAACAGCATGGTATAAAATAGGGCACACTTATATTTGTTATAGATTTAGCCATGTTTTCTTTCTTCTTCAGGAGATTTGATAAATTTTGTCTTTTGGGAAAGTTACCTATTTCCTCTAAGTTATCTTAATTGGCATACATTTGTTCACAATATTCTTTAATAATTATTTAGTATCTATAGGATTGGCACTGTTTTCTGTTTTATTCTTGATTTTGGTAACTTGTTTCTTCTAATTTACTCTTGTGTCTTTTTATTTTTCATAAACTTTGCTAAATTTTTATTTAATTTACCCCATCTGTATTGTGGTACATTTAATACAACGGTAATATATTTAAAGTATACAACATGATGGTAGATCTTCGTATACATTGTGAATGAATTCCCGCAGTCAAGTTAACAAATCCATCGCCTAACAGTTGCTTTTTTTGTGATCACACATAAGACCTACATTCTTCAGTAAAGTAGGAACTTAGGTAATTCATGTGAGTCTTTTCTTCCCTTCCCATAAAGCCATTTAAATTTC
The DNA here is from genome assembly GCA_004363575.1 of Solenodon paradoxus. NCBI lineage: Eukaryota > Metazoa > Chordata > Mammalia > Eulipotyphla > Solenodontidae > Solenodon > Solenodon paradoxus. The sequence goes on along the minus strand of RJWH01003263.1, from coordinate 75,660 downwards.
CCTCTAAGCACGAATCTCACTGCATCCCATAATTTTATAATAATACGTTGTGTTTGGTTTTTTGTTCCTTTAAAAATATATTTTTTTAATTTTTATTATTCTTTGACTCTTGGTTTATACAGGAATGGGTTATTTAATTTTCAGGTATTTGAGAATTTCCTAGGTTCCTTCAAAAACATGTATTTTGGGACTGTTGTTAGCTGAATATGCATTTTTAAAAGAAAATACACATTTCAAGGATAATAGTTGGAGATTTCAATTAGCCTATTCTTAAAAACCAATAGAATAATTAGAAAAAGTTAGGGTATAGAAGACTTGAACAACCCTACTAGCCAACTTGACCTGACATAGAATCTCTATCCAGTGACGACAGAGACTGATTATTTTCAAACACACATGGAACAATCTTCAGGGCAGACAATGTGCATGGAGTAAAACACATCTCAGTAAACTTAAAAAGACTCAAACCGTATGTCTCTGATCATGAAGAATTAGATATCCACAGCAGACTGCTCCCTCTATGGTGCTTGCCTTTCCTTGCTATGAACGTAGTAAGTCCTACTGAATATACAGATATCCATCCTGGGCCCTTTGCATTATCTCAGGGACTTGGGGGAGCACAGGGAAGAAAACAAGCAAGAGGCTCAGGCTGCTGTCTATGCCCTGAATAAAGATTTTGGTCTTTGATTGACATCTTACATCTTGGACAGCTTGAATGTCATGACATAGTAATAAGCTAACTTGTTAGTTGATAAGTAAAATCTCAGACCATGAAGTATTCCTAAATGATTCCTTTAATTCTTGAACATCTTTTAATACCTGCTTTGAAGTCTTTGTTAAATCTAGTATCTGCTAATCCTCTAAGACATTTTGTATTGACCCCTTTTTCACCCCAAGTGTGGGTCACTCTTTCCTGTTTCTTTCTGTTTGTCATCATTCAACCTCTCCTGTAATAAACTCCTCTATAGCTAGTAGATAATTGGGGAAAATCTAGCTTGGTGATTTGGGTCAGACTTGAAGGCAACTTCGTGTGTTTCTGGACAGGCACAGAAACAGCAGCAAAGAAAGAGGCTACTAATTAAGCCATTTCCCTCTAAGAATTTTAATGACTTAATTCTACAATAACCAGAGATCTTTATTTCCAGTCTTCTCTTATATACCTATCCTGAGGATATTGGATCACTTATTTTTTTAAACATTTTTACTTATTTGAGTGCAGGTGGTAATGAAGTCGAGTAGGCAGACAGGCAAGAAGAGAGAAAAGAAACACCTCATCTATCTTTATTTAGCTGGGCATTGTAGTCATTCTCCCCAGCCTCGGATGTGAACCCATGTCCCTGGAATATATGTGGACTGTGCTTCTGCTAGTGGCCATTGCCCAAGCAACTGCTGCACCAGGGCATGTGGATCATTGCTTTAGACATAGCATGTTTAAAACCAAACTCATTGCCTCTCCCTCAATGTCTTAAGTCTCTTAAGATACTTTTTTTCCATTAATAATAACGCAGTGATCCAGTCTCAAGCTGGAAACCTCTGGGAGACCTTGACTAAGATCACCCCACCCCAGATCGATCCTGTCATTTCCACCCTACCTCATAAGGCTGTTGTATGGATAAACCGATACAATATATGAAAAAGAACTCTGAAAACTGAATAAGAGGTATTTATTTCCTCTGAGGCACACGTCTGTTGAAGCATAGAAACGAGAATGATGCATTGGAAACCATTTAAATCAAGCTTTCTTAAACTTGTGTCAGTGAAGTGTGGACTTGAACTCTGGCTTCAAGCTTTCTTAAACTTGTGTCAGTGAAGTGTGGACTTGAACTCTGACTTCATAGTTTTGTATGATGATAGTTCTCTACACCCTCGAAAGTACTTCCACAGAAAGCCAGGGAAAGGAACTAGTGAGAGAGAACAAAAGTGACTTGTCCAAAGTTATATATAGTAGTAAGAGACACTACCAAGGCTAGAATTCCTGTTGCCCTAATCAGAGACCTCTTAAGTTGAAAAACAAGTTGGGTTTAACACTCCACCACTTACTGTCTGTGACCTAGGCAAGTGGGTTAGCCCTTTTTCTATGTGTGCTATCATGATAGAACTTATTAGGAGGATTGTTAAATTTGTTAGGAGGATTGAACAAGTCTGTGAAGAGCCAGAGTGCCATGTACTAGGTGCCAGTGAAAGTTAAGGATTGGGCCGCTCTTTCTCCTTACCCATGTTGTTGAGACTTTTAGGTATTGCCTTTTATGTCCTTTCTCTTAGAGAATTTATTCTATCTGCATATTTACTTAGACTGCCTCGCTTTAGACTCTCTTGCAGTTCAGATATTTCCAGGAGGTTGTTGCCCAACCACTTGATCAAACACTAGGTCCAGAATGTTGATGTTTTTCTTTCTGCCTCTTTTTCACTCACTTCCTTATTAAAGTTAGGATGCATTTCTAATGAACTTCTGCAGGTAAAATTGTGAAATTAGACTTGTATTCTCTGGTCCCAGGGTTAAGGAGATTTTAAGTTAAATATTAAGAATAAACTTCTAAAATGAAAACTGTCCAACAGGATCAACTACCTTTGGAGGTAATAAAATCCCCCTGACTACAAGTGTCAGATGACCAGCAGAGCTTGACTCGTCCCATTTCCTCTATTCCATCTAGGCCTGAAGGTCTGCAAGCCTTTGTTAGATGCTTTGCAGTGAGGAGTGCAACAAACATAACTACCTGAGTATTGCTGTTTGTGGCTCTGGAAGTTTTGATTCAGGATTTTATACTGTCAGTAGCTAAATAAATTGATAAAATGGCAAATGAACTATAACTTAGTGAAGTGAGGAACTTCACTTCCACCTTCCCAGTGTATTGTCAAATTCAGAGTGCAAAGTTTGATATTTGACTAAAGTTTAAGATTAGGGTCTCAAATCTCCTGAAGTGCTGAAGACACACACAGCTCTGCAATGGGATCATGATAGCTTAGGGCTGTGTGTGAGTATAACCAGGCTCAGCCATACTATACATGTTATTTCTTACCTTAATAAAACAGAAGAATATATTGGGGTGTTATCATACATGAGAATCTCATGTGTAAAGCTTGAAAGATTTGCATGCTTCTTAAAGATTAAAGAAAAATACTTGGGCACTGCTATGTCCCACTGTGAGATGTTTTATTCTCAGCTGTCACCCTTCCTCACAACCATTACAATGATTGGAAAGCCTGCTTGTTGTACAGTGATGTGTCTTGAATAGTGCCCATTAGTTTTCAGTAGTTACCCCTGACCTGCATGTTAGCCTTCAGTTTAATGACCTTTTTTATGTTCATTCATTTTATTTTATTTCCCATCGTGGTTTTGTTTATTTTTGTTTTTTGTTTTTCCTGTTCTCTTTTTTAAAACCGTCGTGGTTTGCCCTTCATATACCCCAATATTTGCACATGACAAGATGTTGCCATCCCAACATTACCTCCCACTTCACTGACCAGTGCCACTACTGACCATCTAGCACCAGCCACAACGGGACCATTGCCTTCAGCGCCTCGAGATGTCGTGGCCTCTCTGGTCTCTACCCGCTTCATCAAATTGACATGGCGGACACCTGCATCAGATCCTCATGGAGACAACCTTACCTACTCTGTCTTCTACACCAAGGAGGGGATTGCTAGGTAAGTGCCCAAATGTCTGGAGATGGTTGGCTACATCTTGGTCCCCTCAGTCCAGTTGTGCTTGCCCTCTTTGGTTGTACAGAATCTGTCCCAAATTTCAGTCTATAATATATGATCATTGAAATGTATCTTTCCTAATCTTAGGTCATTCAAAATAAATTCCCAAACAAATGGAAGTCTAGGTGTTCTTTTCTTTCCTTGCTGGGATGACTTGGGGAGAGACTAAACAGCTGTGTAGATGAAGTATAAAATGTAACCAGGGCACCCTCTTTCCATGAAATTTAACACAGCCTTTAGGATTTGGCTTTCTTAGAACTTTCACATTCTAGAAATTAAAGTAGATTTAGTGTATTTAAGTAATCTTTAATGGATATTTGCGTACACTCACTTAAGTGTATGTGGACTGCTGAGCTCTTAATGACACAAGAATAATTGGTGACTGATTTTCCTTAAAGCAGCATTTTCATTAAATTTTATGTCTGCCTCTTTGGGAAATCATGTAACCTCTCCATTACTTATAGGAAATTATCCAGAATCTCAGGCTGTTTTACTCAGTAGTCTAGGTGTTGTTTTGTTTTGTTTTGTTTTTTTAACCTGTCCAACCTTCCTTTCCCCCCATTTTATTCACTTTCTAATGAAACCAGTCTAATTCATATCACTCTATAGCCTTTCCCCCAGTTTTTTTCTCTTCAGTCACTTCTTCCCCCTTTCCCAGCTAAAGCTAAATTTAGTCCTTCTTGATCTAAACTAAGCCTCAGTGAAGTGCTTAAAACGTTTTCTTGGCACACCCTAGTAGAGTAGTAGTTAGCTCAGTTGCCTCGGAAGCAGTGCAAGGCCACATACCCCTGGATTCAAGTCCCATGTCCAGGGGAAAACAACCAGTGTGAATAACTAAATAAAATAAATAAAATCTTCCTCCCCTCTCTTCGTGTCTGCCTGCCTACTTCATTCCTGCCTGTACCTTTCCTTAAAAAAAAAAGTTTTCTTTCTCCTTTTCATACACAAAACATTAACTTACATATGGTAGTTCATGATCTTATACTGACATAAACTGTTATTCTATGTTGTTTTCCCAACCAAATTTACCCTGCCACGTGCTATGTATTTTTAACCCTGCTGAGTAGATCCTTTCATTGAGCTATTTACTTCACACCAAATTAAGAAAACCAATATATCTATTTTGGTTCAGGCCCTAACAATAAAGTATATATTTCTTCTAAGGTTCTTAATTTCATGTATATTATATAAAAGGTAGATTTGGCAAGTAGGAAACCTTAATCAAATCCAAATCCCTTGATTTACCACTCTGGAGAATCTGGCATTATTTGAGCCATAATTTTGATTCTCACAACTGAGGGAGGGGATGCTGACTGGCATGTAGGGAATAGAAGCCAGCACTACCAATGCAGTGTGCAGGACAGCCTCTCATCAAAGAATTACCTGCCCCAAATCCAGTAGTGATGAGGTTGAGAAAGCCAGGCCTGGAGAGATCTGGTAAGATACGGGTCAGTACGTGGCACAGCTACGTCTCAGGGTAGCACAGATTTTGAAGAAAGAGAAGGGCTAGGGTTTTCCTTTTTCCTTTTTTTTTTTTTAACTATATAAATTTATTTTCATTGAGAATCACATTTTTTAAATGTTTAGTTATGGATCCTATGTTGAGGTAAGCCAGGATGATTAACAAATTAAATAGGAGTTGAGAAAAATATAGAAGCTAAATTGGTGGCAGAATGACAAAACAAGTAGATAAGAATGAAAAGAAGATGCAAGGTAAGGATCCAGTTCGATTTGTGTATGGTGTTGGAAGGATGGGAAAGGAAGAAACTTAATTGGTCAAATTTTGGGTAAGAATTAGTAAGAAATTATAATGAACTGGTAAATTGGAACCAAATGTTGGAATGCCACTAAGAATTAGGACAATCACTTAACAGGGAACCATTGTAGACTGCTGAGTAAGTGTGCTTTCATTAGCAGTGCTTTGAGAGTGCTACACAAGATTAGAAGGAAGAAGAAACAGAGTCAAGGAGAGAAATCAGGTAGTAGTTATGACAATCTGGACATCTGGTGGAGAGGGCCTGAGTGAAGACAAGAGCAGTGACTTAGAGTGTGCAGAGTGAGTCTTAGAGATGGATGTATTTTGATAATTAAAGTTGATTCCTGAATAGAAACGATAAAGTAGTAGAAAGAGTACTAAGTCAAAAAACTAGATCCTGCTCGTTTTATTTTAAAACATTATTTAAACTTTGTAAGTTTAAGTTAGATCATCTAGAAAATGAAACTAGTAATATTTCTTCACAGATTTATTTATACTAAGAATTAAATGTAGAAATGTATGACCTGACAAATTCCTTCTTCGGAGACTAGAAAATTTAACCACCAGGTGGCACTATGGACTGATTCTAGAGCTGTCTTTCTGGGAATCTGAGTTTGCAGAGTCCTTCCTCGTCTTTTCAGCTATGAAATTTGCACATTTTAAAAATAACTTTAATTTAAACAGAGGTAATTTCCTGATGTTAGCCATTAAGTGGAGAGTAGAGAATAATTTATTCCAGAAGTTGGTGGCAGAGAAGGATGAAGCCTTAGATATCTTCTCTGTTAGTCTAGCCCAGGAGTTGGCAAACTTGGACATTGGACCAGATCCGACTCTGTTTTCATGGCCTGGAGCTAAGAATCATTTTTATACTTGTAAATGGTTCTAGTTCAGTAGATTATATAAGTATGTAGTATTTCCCACACTCTTCATCTTTAAATATTTACTCTCAGGCCTTTTTAGAAAAAGTTTACCTTCCTGGTCTTACTCTTTCATTTACTACATGGAGAAACCAAAACTGGAGCCCGGGAAGACTTGGTGACCTGCCAGTGGTCCCCACGCCACCCAGCAGTCTTACCAGAACTAGAATTGGGCCTTTTCACTTCTAACTGGGCACTGTCTTAATATAAAGTGTTCCTTTTTCTTTCTCTTTCGATCCTTACCTAATATAAATTAAGTCCCATTGTAACATCACACATTCTGTGAATTGTGATTTACAATTCACCCTGGATCCTGTTCTGAAGTCAGAATATTGTTTTCTAGAGAGAAACTTGGTTCTAGGACCTCAGGCCCATCATGTGTTAGAAACGTTTTCAGTGCTGGTTATTTCATCTTAGGTAATCATGCCTGTGCCTTATCTGTTTTTTGTTGTTTCTTTTACTGGAATGCTGCTTTAGCAACTTGCCTTAGTTCCCTTCACTCATTTCTCCCATTTTCCCCCTTTCACATAACAAACAAAAGATATCCATAATATCATTCCTATCAAGATTTACATATTAGTAGGCAAATTTCCTCTCATTCAGCACGCATCTGTGATGCTGCTGCCATCCCTGCGCATTCTGCTAAGTGCTTCTGTAGTACCGAACATGAATCAGTCTTTTGTGCAGATTAAAGTAAAATAATCTCTCCTTCCCGCCCCCACTACCTTTCTGGAAAAGAACTTGTTGAAACTTTTATGTACAGAGTGAGCAAATCAGACCTAATCTCTGCCTTCACGTGCAACTTTCAGTTTAGTGAAATGTAATAAAATACTACACTTCCTTTTAAAGAGTGATCATTTGTGATTAGATCAAGTATCAGGTACCTCAAAGTGTTAGGAATCAGTTGCTATTCTTTGAAACCTGTCAAATAGCTGAAGAAAATAGTTTTATAGTTACCTCAAGAATATATGAGTAATAATCTTTGTTACCACAGTACTCCTTTCCAGTGGTTCTAAGTGTAGACAAACAAATCTGTGTAGTGTGGTTACTTTTTTGTTTATAAAATAGGGTGGTCTAAAGAACTATCTAAAACTACTGAAAAACATTTAAATCTCTGAAATGTATTAGCATGTAACCAGACAAATTGACATATGGTCATATAGCACTACACAGATTTAAATCCATAATTTCAGAGAAAATTATCAGCATCTTAAAGTAAGAATTTTAATGCAACAGGTTAGGTAATTTCAAATAATTTCTTCCACAGAGTGGTTTTGGACCCTTTATTCTTTTCTCAAAATAGATACAGATCTTTCATCATATGCTTGCAACAGTCTTAAAAGGCAAGCTATTTAAAAGTGAGTGCACGTCACAGTCTTTGTTGGAAACTTTTGTGGTGTAATCTGGTTTTGGTTACAGCAAGTACAGTAGAGTAGAGTAGACTGGGCAGAATTATGAAAAGTGTAGATAAACAGACCCCCCCCCCCCACACCCCCAAGAAGGGAGCCTGTGAGCTTCCCTTTTTAAAGAAACTAGCTAGAACTTTCATTTCCTTGTCACAGACTAGATGGCACCATTTGTGATGAGATTTACTAGACAAATCAGTTTCAAAAGTATTCAATAAGTATTCATTTTAAGAAATAATAAAGGTCAGTCAGTCTCATGATCAGCTTATTTCATAGACTAGATGATCTTTATGACTATTTTAGATTTTGTTTTGTTCCCAATTTTAGAAACAGTTTGCTTATCTTTTTTTTTTTTTTTTTTTTGAGAGTCTGTTATCCAAAATATACACTGCGTTTTTGATATCTTATGTGAAAATTGCGTCATACCTGTGATCATTTTGCCTTAGGATCACCATTCCTCTGATTCCTAAAGCCTCCAAAGTTGACAAACAGCTGCTGCCCTTGAAATGGCACTGAGAAGACCCTTATTGGCATCTTCTCTGAAAGGAAGGTGCATTTATGACAAAAGACATCAGTAACGTTTGAGCAGCACCGGCAGCACATTATCACACGTGGACAGCATTACTCCTTGCCATGTCCATGCACCGTTCCACCCCCAAAAGTTACTTTTTTTTTTTTTTTGAGACTCGATCTAAGATTTTGATATGGTGCATTATCTATGGAAAAATAAAACTGCATTTTAAGAAGTTTCCTGATCAATGCTTTTTCTTTCCATATCCCTCTCTGTTCAAAGGGAACGTGTTGAAAATACCAGTCGCCCTGAAGAAATGCAGGTAACCATTCAAAACCTAATGCCAGCAACTGTGTACATCTTCAGAGTTATGGCTCAAAATAAGCATGGCTCCGGAGAGAGTTCAGCTCCGTTGCGGGTGGAGACACAACCTGAGGGTAAGTCTTCCCCTTCCCACACCTGTCAGCCCTACCAGAAGTGGGCCCAGGTGAAGGTCTGCCTCATTGTAGCCTTGCAGTTTCTAAGAGTGTAGAAGATACTCACTTTTTAAGGATCTTATGAATTAGGAGAGATAAAATTAATTGACATCAAACAGTAGCAAATTATGTAAGATAATATAATTCTGTTGATGCATGTGCATATTCATATTCATAATCTTTGAAGACCTATCTCTAATGTCTTCTAGAATCTTTCCTCTGATCCTGATGTTGAATCTCTACAATTCTAAAATACATTATCACTTTCTTCCTTAAGTTATGATTATGAATATATCTTGTTTGTTTTATGGCAAAGACAGCATCATTGTCATCCTTCTATTCCCACAGTATCTAATGAAGTCTGTATTTGATCATTGTAATCAGCTAGACAACCCTGACCTTTATACATACTGCTCTCCTCAGAATCTCTGTAAGGTTTACTTTAGACCTGTGGTCTTTTATGCTAAATAGTGCTACTTCCAATTTCATTTCTTAAGATTATCTGTGACTGAGATGAGTGTCAGGTTTGTTTTATCTATGTTAAATTTTGGTTGCAAGCTATAGACCTGATGTTGTAAAAAGCAATAAAAAATAATTACAACTTTCCCCACTTAGATATCTTCTACATTCTCGCTTTTTTCTTTTACTATTAACTGTGCTAGTTTTTCTGTGTTAACAAACTTCCCATAATAAAGATTTTACTTCAATAGGGGCAATTTGAGATACATTTGTGGAAGCTACTGATCAGGGAACTAAAGAGATCAAATGAATAACTGTGAAACTACAGAAGTGATTCAAGGGCTTTGCCTAATGGATGGAATAAATAAAGTGTAGAAGCTATGAAACTTCGCTTTCTAGTGCTGTAGCAGATCATTGTCTCATCAAACATTTATTGAGTTCCTCCTATAGCAGACACTATACAAAGATAATAGATGTGGGAGATGAACAAAATAGGAATTCTCCCCATAAAAAATGAATGATAAAAGGCCATTGATGATTTTAACTGAAAGATCAGGAATCAAACTCAGACAGAGAGAGATGGGGCAAGGACCCGGGGTGATTTCAGGAAAGAACGCGTTCTCATTACAGGGAAGGGTGGTGAATTTCACAGCTATTATGTTTAGATAAGAGCAGGAACAGCCGTTAGATTTCAAGCTCAATTTTCCTCCATTAGCTTTTATGTATAGGTTAGCTTTTATGTATAGGTGTCATAGACGAGAGACTGAGACAAAGAGCAAGGAACAATTACTGTAAAAGAGAAGTAATTCAAGGCAGGTTCCTAGGAAAAAGATGAGACCTGAAGTTGGCCTTGAAGCATTTGACATAGAGCAAGCATTCTTGGGGGAGGAAACTGTCTGACCCAAGTCCCAGAAATAGATTAAAACAGTATACATGCAGGAATCTTGATGAAAATGAAGGAAAAGACTTGATCAGTGTAAGTGTTTCATCCTAGGGCTGTAGATCTCCTGAAATTACATGAAAATCTTTGTATGTCTGTTCATGTTCACATTTTCCGTGGGAAAGAGTCTGGCTTTCATTATCTTTTCAGACCTATGAACCAAACTATGGCCACTCAAAAGAGTAGGCGGGTGATTGTCAGATTCAGAGAATAACAGAGGTGAGGAAGAGCAGATGTATGATCACCTGCCTTACGCTAGTTACTGCCCGGCACTCAGCATGTAAAGAGGAGGAAGACACCTTCTGTCCACATTGTAAAGCCTGGTGCCAGCAGCTCTCACAAGAATAGACAGTAGGGTAATAGGGCCGTGTGTCGTATCACAAGGAAAGCAGGCAGCACAGTCGTTTCTTCAAGGAGTTTGATAAAAAAAAAAAAAGTCGTTAGATCAGATAATAGTTGGAAGGGGCAACACGTTCAGGTATTTTAGGAATACAAAGAGACTCAACACATTTTGGTAAAAGAGACATTAATGGAGAGGGATTTGCACTTCAGCAAGAGTTGGTGGGTTTGGGGAGGTGGAGACATAAGTGTTGGAGTCAGCCCTTAGAAAATGGTTATATATTTAGCTTCACAAATGAACTTGAAATTTGTTTCATTCATTTTGCCACCACACAGCTGAAAGGAAAAAAATGTATTAGTGCCTTTTTTAGGATATTTGTGTATATTTAGCCAATGAAAATATTAAAAGGAATTTCAAGGGAATATGGGGACTTTTGTTTTCCTTCCTCTTTAATAAGTTTTCCATCGAAGCAGAATGGTGACAAATCCCACCTGTCAGGCTACACAAAATACACTCTGAACATTGAATGAATGACCCAATCTGTGACTAAGTAAAGCAAACAACTTGGATAGCAAAACTAATCTGAAGCTGTGGTGCTGTTACTTAAAAAGCAAGTTTGTATGACATTTTATTACTTGTGTTTTTTTTTTCCTTTTTCCTGAATCTAGTGGATATCTGTTACAGAATCACCACAGAAATTGTTTTCAAATAAAGAATGTCTGCAAAGTATAGGCATACACAACTACCCAGGATTTGTGTACAAATTGGGTCTGGAACCTGTCAGACAGAAAGAATGTAATGAAACAGTATGTGAGCCACTGTAGGAGTTAGCCCCACACACAGTCCATTGGTCCTCCAGTCCTCCAGTCCTCCAGGTACACACACCCTCCAGAGGGTGTTGCCGTAATCTAACTGGTCATCCTGAATCCACATTTTAAAGTCAGAAGTTGATGATCTGCTAGCTTCACCATTTGCTGATTGTCCCATCACTTGGGACAGTTCCAAACATCTCAATTACTTCTGTAAATAGGGATGAGAATAGGTGCACACATAGTAAATGAAATATAGTTTGAATACATGTGAAGCACTTAATGCTGGGCTAATTGTAAACATTTAGTAAATGTAGATGTTTTTCAATTATTACTCATCTTTTTTTCCCAGGTGTGTCTTCCCATATCTATTGATTGAATAGTAGAGTTGAAATATATTTCCAAATTCAATAGTTTAGGCAAGTGCCTAAACACGTTCCTGCTCATAATTTTTCAGGAATGATTTAACACCTACTAGAGATAATCCAAACTTCACAGCAGGGCATTAGGGGATGCTCACCATCGGCTTTTGTCATCCTTTTCAGCATTGTGTCTCCCACATCCATCTGTTTCAACCTGACATCGCGTTGTCTTCTCATATCTCCTCATCGATCCATTGGCTGGAATGCTTTCCCCCTTGTTCTCTGAGAAAACTCTTCATTCTTCTGCCCTGCAGAAGTCTTCACCAATGTTTCCTCCGCCAAAGCACATTGTATACTCGCTTCTTATTTTCATGGCAACCATTACTATCCTTATTGGCACATATGGCATTACTTGTACTATTTATTTCTGACTTCCTGACTAGACTGGGAGTTCTTGATGGACAGTGACTGTCTCTGTCACTGTGTCCTCAGAGAAAAAGCCTCTTTTTTGGTGATTTGTATCATGTGCTGCACAATCCTACCATAAAACCAGAATTTTATAAACCACAAGAAGGATTCTGCAGTGTTTATTTTTTCTTTGAATAAATTTGAGAAAATTCAGATGATTTTTGGTTTTAAGTCATAAAAATGGATATTTAGTTAATTATTAAGCTATTTTAAATCGATTGTTTTTGCCTTTATTGTTCTTGTCATGTTTAATATGACATTATTGCTAAGAATGGTGATTGAGGAGTGCAGTAAATTTTATTTATATTTGGAATCTTAAATTTTCTTTCTAGTTCAGCTTCCTGGCCCAGCGCCTAACATCCGAGCGTATGCAACTTCACCTACTTCCATCACTGTCATGTGGGAAACGCCGCTCTCTGGCAATGGGGAAATCCAGAATTACAAATTGTACTACATGGAAAAGGGGACTGATAAAGAGCAGGTATAAGATGAAGCCATTTTTCAATCCATTGGTGGATAGTAGAGCTGAAATATATTTCCACAACTCAGTAGTTACGTGTCTAGAAATCTGAGAAAAGGATGTATAGTATATGAAAAATTTTTAAATTCTCTTTCATTTTCCTCAGTATTTACTAGAGAAGGTATAAACATCAAGATGTGTATCTGTGTAATTGCCAGTGTTTGTGATAAATCTTCTTTGACTTAAATAATTTTCTGTAAAAGGGATAAAAACCTGTATTGTGTTGAATATAGAATTTGTATAGTTAATTCTTATTTCTTTTGGCTTGAGTTCTGATATATAAATTGTTATATTCTACTCAAGGATGTTGATGTTTCAAGTCACTCCCACACCATTAATGGGTTGAAAAAATATACAGAGTACAGTTTCCGAGTGGTGGCCTACAACAAACACGGTCCTGGAGTCTCCACTCAGGATGTTGCTGTTCGAACACTGTCAGATGGTGAGTCTTCTCTCGGGGCAGAAGTCCATGCTCAGATCCTGGTGGCATTAGAGCCTTGACACAAATTTTGGTTCAAATCGCAGGTCTTCCCTGATAATGTGACTCTGGTTAGGTCACGTAACTGTGTCTAAGCATGTTTCTATACATGTGAAATGTAGGTATTACCCTCTTCATTGGCTTGCAGTGAAGGTTTAGTCAGAGAGGATGACCACAGAGTATCTGGTACTGAATGGGCTCTCAGTGCTTTTATTTTTCGTAGGAACTTTTGTTTAAGTGACTAGTACTGCTTGCTCATAACAGACCATTTCAGTGCTGTTGGAAGGCCAGCATTGTTCTACTTAGCAGTCATATTTATAAGCCAAATAAGTTTTTTTAATTCCTCAGTATTTTGTGATAGTTTCATTTCTCATCTGTGACTGAATTTCTAATAAGCTACATTATCCGAATATATCCATAACCTAGAGTAGTAGTATTTCTCACAGCTTGCCAAATAGATTGAGTAGGTCTAGACCCCAGCATTTTATTTTAAATATTTTTAAACAAGAACAGAAAATAACACAGTTAATTGCACTTGGTGCATGTATAAATATGTGTATGTGTATATACATATACTGAAACTCAGCTAAATCCAGTGCATAACGAAAATGTCTTTACTAAAATATGTGTGTGTATATATCTACATACACATACATATACACACAAAAATGCTCCTATATATAAACATGCATGCTTTACAAGCTAGAGTATGACTCCTTTAAGCAAATGATCAAATAGAAAAAAGTCACCAATAGAAGAGCATGCTGACATGTGCCTCCTGCTACAGTGCACAAGAGAGACACAACTCCACCTTTTCCCTGGGGATGGTTGTACCCTCCCCATACTAATTTAACTAGACCTGTTTCTGCCAAAACAAAAGTAACCTGAATTTCTAAAAATACTAGTTTCATGAAAGGAAAAAAAAAAAAGGAAATCATTCTAGAAATTTGATTTAAAAAGAGTAAAGACACTTAAAATGAAGCATGTATGATCTTTGAATCCTGGATCTGAGTTTAAAACAGCTATAAAGGACACTTACATTTGCAAAGTGCATCTGGCCTCAACCCAGAACACAGAAGCTTTGGAGTAAGACTTAGGCACATTTGCTCTGAAAAAAAGTCCTTCAAGATTGTAGCCATAAGAGCCTCAGATTTTAACTCAGTGTAGTTGTAGATGCACTCAATATAGTTGTTGCTTTTTAGCAACAATTACTTAATGTTAGATACAGCTTTAGGCAATATTAAGTATTAGATATGTTATTGACATATCAGATCACGTTTGTGTTAAGATTAAATTTCCTGAATGTGATCATTGTAGTTTTCTTAGAGAATGTCCTTGTTCTTAAGAGATAAACACTAGTGTTTAGGAGTAAAGTATCTTGATGACTGCAGTTATCTCTGATACGAATCAGAAACAATATTCAGTTAGATAAATAGGTGTATACATATATGCTGAGAGAAATAAAGCATTAATGGCAGAATATTAGCAATTGGTGAATCCAGAGACAAATATATGGTGTTTATGGTATTGTTATTGCTTCATGTTTGTCAAGATAGAAATTTGGGAAAGTAAATACAAATTATAGTTTGTTTAGCCATCTACATAAGCCAATTTGGTCAAGACTTTTGAGTAAAGCTGAGGGGGTAAACATTTAATGTGGGCTTTTAAATCTGAACCTGAGCCAAACTTTAACTGCACTACAATGCCTATAATGGAAATTGAATATGTCTTTGCACAGTGGTTAAGGGCAGCGCTTTGGAGTAAGACAAACCTTGGTTCCTGTACCAGACAAAGCAAATATCTTTGTTAGGTTAACTGCCATGAATTTCATATATAGTTTTCTCATCTGTAAAATGAGAATTACAACAGAAGCTCCTCTTTGTGATTGTTGTAAGAATTAAGTACCTGCCATGTTAGAGCATGCAACAAATCTTAGTGGTGGTGATAATGATGAAAACAGCCACAACTATAGTGGGTACATCTACAGCTAAGTCTGGGGCTCTTAACAGGGAGATGATTGGAATCATTAAAGACTTTTTTCAGAGCACATGTGCCTAAGTCTTGCACATTCCAAAGCCTCTGGGCCTAAGTCTCTGGGTTAAGGCCAGACGCACTTTGCAAACATGAGATACAACAGTGAGCAAGTCTTAATCTCTGACCTCTAGAAGCAAAAGGCACAGTGGGCACTTAGTTATATACCTGGTCACCAAATGTCAGAGGAAGGGAGAGAATTTTCCTGGACGTACTAAGAAAGGGCTAACAGTAGCATTTGTAAGTGGAGAGACAACTTGTCAACTTAAGCTATAGTTAGTACAAAGAGGAATTCTGGAGGGCATGTGAACCATAAACTTTGAGATATTCTGTCTTCTGTTTTAATATGTGAGGAACTAAAGTTATGCAGTTAAATTTGTGTTTAACCAGTATTTCCAAACTTTCCGCATCTAAATAAGTGTTCCCTGCTACTGTAGTTGCTTTGGAAAGGAAAGTGAAGGTGTTACTGCTTAAATATCTGTTCGCGCTCTTTGGAAACTGCCTTCAAGTCATCTTAGGAACCTCACAGAGTCAAGTTTATGTACATCACATTTTGGACCCCTTTCTAGTTCATTTGCTTGCCATATTATTTAGACTTGGTCCCAGAAAATTTGTGATTCTTCCACAAGATAAATAATATGCTATCCATAAGAATACTCAAAAGAATACATTGAAGATTTAGAATATATCTGGGGTCTAAAAAAGTTTTTACAGTCATGATCACATCCTGGAAGTAAGTATCTAACTTGTCAAAGGTATAACTTGACTTGGGTATGGGTGCATATATGTGAATGTACCTTACTTTTTTAAATGAATCAAACATGTCCATACCTTATCCATATGTGCTGTCGACATGAAGGCACAGGCAACTGGGTTTAGACCTTCAGTTGTATCATCGGTGTTTGAGATGTGCATTTGTGTAACATCTGGCCAAGAACAGTCGTATGATATATAATATGTAGGTGATTAAACATTTTTTCCTATTTTTCGTCTAGTTCCCAGTGCCACACCTCAAAATCTGTCCTTAGAAGTGAGAAACTCAAAGGTAAAACTTTATATTGTTGTTGTTTTACTGCTCTACCACTAAAGTCTCAGAAAAGCTTATAGGAGGGAAATTCTGTGAGAAGCCATCAAAACAATGTTCAATGTCAAAGAACAATAGACTTTTGCTTTTAAAAATATTAACATAAATTAAAACTTTAGTCCTTTCAGAAAGACTGCTTTTCTTCTTTAAGAAAAAAACAGCTGTTAATGATTCCCTTTCTGAAGAGTTTTAGATAGAAACTGTTTCATTTCAGCTGTTCCACATTGGAAATGGAAAAGAGCCTTTACCCCTAAAAATACTTTATTTCCCAATTCCTGTGTCTGACCTTATGTGTTTCCTTTTGAAACTGTTCTGAGGCTTTTTGTCCAATGACTTCATTCTGGAAAACTACCCAGGAGATCTAGGACCCAGAGTTTACTGCCCACAAATATAATCTCCTTATTTGATCACTGAGGGTTTAAAAGTTAAAAAGTATTTTTGAGAGACTTTAAATAACTTAGTAAAACTGCCTGAGCACCCCCACTGCCTGTAGCTTCCTTCTCCTTACACAGTGAAACCATTATCATAATACAGAAAACATTTAGGACTAAACTTGACCTGTTCCATCTTCTCTGTATTATATTGTCTTTCCCAGAGTATTACTATGCACTGGCAGCCACCTCCTCCGGCCACCCAGAATGGGCAGATTGCAGGTTACAAGATTCGATACCGAAAGGCCTCCCGAAAGAGCGATGTCACTGAGATCCTGGTAACAGGGACTCAGCTGTCTCACCTGGTTGAGGGTAAGCTGCTTGCACACAGCAAATCCAAAAGATGATGTCATTCTCAGACATGGAAATATGCTAATCTGATGGCTGCTCTGAGCTGTTGACTTACAAAATATTTTTAAAAGATTCAAAGAGAAGGTACTTTGGAGTTGATAAAACTTAATGGAAGACTCAGTTTCTGCCATCTCTGTTTTTCTGTATCTCCATGTTTTCTCCGTGTTTTTGCATATATATGCATTTATGTGTGTATATTTATATATATAGGTGCATATATACATATATTCCTTTTTTATAATTGGGCAAAAACGTAAAACAGAGCTCTAGAAACAAAAAATTTCTCCATTCAAGTTGATCGCCATCTGCACGATGATTTTTATAACACTAACACCACGTGTATATACATGGCCTGAAGTTATGTTTGTGAACAGCTGTAACAATGCAGCCATCATTCTGGCTACTATGGATATGAGAAAGTTTTAGAAAATTCTGTCAGAGAGCTCCTTTTGTGTAGTTTTCCCTGTATGTGCCGCAGAGCAACGGCAAACCTTGTAAACATGGACCCTGCGGATGAGCTTTAGTATGGGTTCCCACTAGAGAAGGTAGGGAACCCCTGCTTTCTTCCTGTAGTAGAGGTGACTTAGCAAGGTCAAGTGTCTTTGCAGACAATTCATGGGATGAAGATGAGATACTTTTTGTTCTTTGGATATTGGAACCATGCTTACAAAGAATATAGACAGATTCCTTTAAGAAATCCTTTTAGGGTTTTGGAGAAGAACTGGCAGAAGAAAACTGTAAGAAATGGAGGTATTGTTATTATCAAAGGCCTGAGAATTAGTTTCATCACCCTTGGGGAACTCTCAGTTTTCCTTAACATTGCATCACTCCCGAGTAGAAAGTGAAAGGATTAGAGAAGCTTGATATCAACCATTTATCTGTGCCATTAGGAGCCAGGTTTTTGAAAGAGCCAGCACCTGGAACAAAAAGGTATAATAGATCATCCCTTTATAAGTACAAATTTCTGGAAATTGGGTCAGCCGCTGACAATGGAAAGCTGCACTGTGGTAATCCAGAAAGCTTTCCCTTTACTCAATAGGAAAAGGTAGATGTTTAGCTCCCCTTGTCTCTTTCTGCCTCTGGTTTCTTCATGTGAACCCATAGAACCCATAGCTGTATGCTGCATGGGCTTTGTAGGGCTGCAGCAGGTGCTGCTGAGAAATCTCACTGAAGAGTAAAACTGGTCACAGCTGTTCCCAAAATCAGTCTGATATTATTCCAAATACTCATAAATAACATTTTTCATCTGTAAGGCTTTTTAAAAAATACTTGGCAAATATGTATTTATTACATATCAATCACTGTTTTTGACTGGAGTAAATAAAGTTCTTGTCCAGGAGACTAATTTATTTTCTCATTGAAACATTTGATGTGTTCACAAAATATAAATTTCATGATAAAAAGTTTTTGTTATCAAGAAAATTCTTGCATGTTAAGATCGTATTTAGATTCATTCATTTAACAGATTTGACTTTTACAGGCATTGGGTATATAATGGTGAAGAAATGGAGGTCTTTGTTCTTTTGAAGCATTAACTTAAGCTTGATAAAAGAGAACAATACGAATTATAAGAACCCTGTACTGAGCAATACATTTTATGATTATTTTAACCACAAATAATTGTTGTTTCTTCATCTTGTACCAGATAAGTACTTGACACATCCTGCCTTTTCTTCATAATATGATTTGTGTGCCCTCATTTTAGTCTATGAACTCAGTAGATTACTTTAGGAGAGAAGCGCTCTTAATCTCTTCACAGGTGTATCTCTCCCGCTCCCTTCCTCCTGTTCTCTCTTACTTGCTCACTTTCTTTCTTGCATTTGAGCCCTCCCCAGAGGGGGAGGAGATGATAATCTGATTGGTTGGGTTCTTTCAAAACCTCTGCTGAGTCATGCTCGAAGTCCATATTGCTCTCTGTTAGCAGTTACAAATACATGTATAGCCCGTTCTGGCACTTTCCAGTTCAGTTTATTCAGACAGGAGCCAAGGAGGCGAGCTGACTGGGCCCATGCTCAGCCTCTTTCTTGGCTTGCTCCTTGCTTTCCTCTGGGCAGACAGATGCAACTGGGCCTTCAAAAAATAGGACCTCCGATCTCTCCTCTCTCACCATGTGACAAAGACTGATTAACCGAGCCAGGAATCAGCCATAATCCTGACCAAGTCATTTACATTTCTCTTCAATCTCTCTCTCTTTGGAATTTGTGTACTCTCCTACTGACCAAAGATTCCAGTATTTGCATATGAGGAGGTAGGGCAACTTTTCATAACCATTATAAGACCCTTCATAGCCTAGTGTTTCAGTGCTCTAAAAATCATATGCATGTGAACTGTATACTTAATAGGGTGTTCAGGGGTTGGTTATTTTTATTTGATAAATAATAAAGCAGTTTCAACCTAAATAAGAAAGAACGAATGAAAGAAAGAAGTGAAGAAAGACAGATGTATCGATGGATGAATGGAATCTTTGACACAGTTCTTCCATTCCTGGAATTTCTCTCGAAGAAATCATCAGAAATGTAGATATAATTTTATATAGAAGGATGTTTACCTCAGTGTCATTTATGATTTAAAAAAGATTAAAATTACCAGAACCTTAAGTATAAGGTAGTAAGATACCAAAGTGAGAGTAAAAGGAAGGTGAAACTTACAGCCTGCATCAGAATTTGCATTTTTCAGTAAAAGTATATTATTTTCGTGAACAAAAAGTTGACCTATCAGCCACATTTTTTACCTCGTAACATCAAGCTTCCATAATAAAGAAACAGCACAGTGAAAATGTCCTCTGCTAGAAAAGAAAGATGGGATGACCCTAGTGATCAATAATGCGGCCCTGTGCATGCTCTGCCAGATACTGGCTTTGTGACTTTAACTCCTAGAGGTCTTTGCCTTGTAGAATAACCAGGACACTACTCCACTTCATTGTTTGATGTCTGAAGGAATAAAAATAAATGATAAAATTTGTCTTAGGTGTATTTTAATATTTTTAACACAATAAAATAGAAAACAGTGCATGAATATAAATAACTGATCGTATTATTGGGCAATGACCTACTTAATCAAATAGATTTTTAAATGTGGATCTTTGTTGCCTTCCATACTTTGGTAAAGCATGTGCTTTGTCAGTTATTCTAAATATAAAGGGTTGCATGATAGAGAGGTTTTGTTTCTCTTTTACTCATTGTATATATTTGAGTAAGTGGGTTGCTGAGAAATAGATTTCTAGGCAATGTTTGCTGTTTAACATGTTTCTGCTGTCTATGTGGGTGGCTCAGAGAACAGGCAACCAAATCGGAGTTACTTTGCATTCTTTTCTGGGTTTTGATGTCTTGTGAAACCAGCTGACTGTTCTTTTGTTATAACTCCTTTATTATTTTTGGCCTTAGCTTCTTGAGTAATAAAGTGAAAAGCTTGCATTAAATGATCTCTAAATTGCCTTCAAGCTCTTAAAAAAAAAACCCTGTAATCTCAGAGCTTTGCTCATTTCTGATTCCTCTTGGATGGTGTGGATTTCACTCTACATTAGATGTGGGAACAACTCTGTTCTGTATTAACTTTAAATGAAACTTTATCAAGAGGTAGTTATGTACTGAACTGGTAGTTAAGATGTTTGCTTCAGTGAGAGATTTTCATGTTTTGTCTTTCCAAAGCTCTTGTTTCAGCTTGTCTTTTTTTTTGTCATTTGGGTCTCAGGTCTTGATCGGGGAACTGAATATAATTTCCGAGTGGCCGCTCTAACAATCAATGGTACAGGTCCAGCTACTGACTGGCTATCTGCTGAAACTTTTGAAAGTGACTTAGATGGTAAGAACAACAATTGGCAGGACTGGCAAATGACATACTGGAAAGCCACAGATTGAGGTGTATATGACTTAAGTCTGTGACCTTTAATGTGTTTTACCACTGTCACTCCTGTAATGTAGCAAGTCTCCTGGAATGTTTTGTTTTTTCCTTTGCAGTCACTTTTAGAGAACTGTTCCTTTAAATAGAATCAGAACCAGTGAAAATGCACAGGTGCTCTAAGTTTGACTTTATCAAGGCCATTAGGTAGGTGAATGATCTGAAATTTAAGACCGAGCCACCTTTATTTCCTTTTATTTTTTAAAGGAAAGATGCAGGCAGGAAATGAAGGCAGGCAGAGACAGGCAGCCAGGAAGAGAGAGGAGGAAGCACTTTATTTCATTTAGTTGTTCATCTGATTGTTGCTTCCAGCCCTGAGACATGAACCCAGGACCTTGGGATATATGTGCACTACACCTAATCACTAGTCTACCAGGGTGCACCAAATTGCCACCTTTTTAAGTCTCTTTGGCTCCCATCATTAAAGTCAATTGTGGTTCTCAAGTTTCATGTTTTCTTATTTCTTAGGGGAATAAATAATTGGCATTTGCTATAGTGTGATACTTGATCACCTTTTGACAACAGTGAATTTGTTAACTGTTGTACCTTCTTGCTCCACCTGATGGAGTTTGGGAACCCAGTATGGGATCCAGAGGAATGGGTAACTGTTGAAAGGTGATTCGTTTTTCCATTGGACAGAGGTTCTTGGAGGTAGGTCTCTGTCTTCCTGTCCAAATTAGTATTATAATACCTTGTATTGGGTCTTGTTTTCTTCTTAGAATACAGCAAGACCACGGGTCATAGTTCACTAAACATACAGATCTCTGAATTCTTGAGCATGATAGAAAAAGCTTTTAGCAGATAATTAGCGGGAAGCTGAACACCATTACCCAAATTTGATGAAATACTCTCAAAAAGGTAGATTTCATCCTGCTTTTCTACTTTTCCTTCCCAGAAACTCGTGTTCCTGAAGTGCCTAGTTCTCTTCACGTCCGCCCACTTGTGACTAGCATTGTAGTAAGCTGGACTCCTCCAGAAAATCAGAACATTGTGGTCAGAGGTTACGCCATTGGTTATGGCATTGGCAGCCCTCATGCCCAGACCATCAAAGTGGACTATAAACAGCGCTATTACACTATCGAAAATCTGGGTAGGTATGCTAAGTAGAGGAAGTAATTGTATATGTGATTTCTTTCTTTTTCATCTTATGTCGTAAGTTTGTTTTTATAAAAGTTTTCAAAAATTCCTCTATATCCTTCACCCAGATTCTTCAAAGGTTGACATTTTGCCACATGTTTTATCATTGTCTGTCTTCCTATATTTTTTCTCTGAACCATTTGAGAGTAAGTTGCAGATATGATGCCCTTTTGTCCCTTAATACTTTACTGTGCATTTCCTAAAAACTCACTTTCTAACATACCACAATACAATGATCAAATTTAGAAAATTTACACTGAGTGTTGACTTTATCCATATTTTATTAGTTGACCATTAATAGCCTTTGTATCAAAAGAAAAACATTTTCAGGCATAGGATCACATATTGCATTTAAAATATAGTGTCTCGTTGGTTTTCTTTGATATGGAAGTTCCTTGGGTTTTCCTTGACTTTCATTACTATAATAATTTTGAAAAGTATGGACCATTTATATTTTGTAGAATGCCCCTCAGCTGAAACTTGTCTAATAGTTCCTCATGACATGTAGTTAATGCAATTTTTGGAAGGAATAGTGTAGAAGTGTCGTGTTCTTGGCTCGTGTAGGAGGCACGTGCAAGCCTATTGCTAGTGATGTCAGCTTTAATCACCAAGTGAAAATGGTATCTGCCACGTTTCTCCACTATGAAATTATTTTTTGTTCTTCATAATTATAAGTGTCTTGTGGGGAGATAGCTTGAGTCTTTGTAAATATCTTTTTTCTTATCAAACTTTCACTTCCTAGTTTTAGCATATTTAGTTACTTTAGTAGCATCTTTAGTATGGTGTTTCCCTAATGGTGACTTTCTGATTTCTTCATTGATTGTACATTTGCTAGTATTCTTTGATTAGGAAGAGCCCTCCTTCTACCCATAGAAAGAGAGTGGCCACTGGGTGTTATCCTTTGTTCATTTGATATGTCTCTTCTCTCTTTGAGCACGTTCTTCCTTCCTGACACCATAAGATGTTTAAGGCTCACCTGGCATTTCCCTGGCTTTGCCTCAAATCCGCCAGTTCTCCATGCTCAAGAGAATAAACAGAAGGCTTTATCAGAAAAAAAGAGTGTACATTTAGAAGAGAAAAAAATTAATTTAGTATGAAGTAAAATAAGCTTCAGCTGAAGCTTAAGATGCATATAATTTTGAGCAAAAGAAGCAAGTCAGAGGTGGAGAAGTACATTTAAGAATTTATTAATCAAACTAGAGCTCTCTCCTGAGGTTCAGCCCCATAAGCGAATACTTACTGGATATCTGTACCAGGGTATAGCCCACATCATAATGTAATCAGAATTAAATTTAGTAGCCTCTCCAAAACACTCAGTCAGCAGATATTTAATAAACACCTATAATATCCCAGACACTGTGCTAGAATAGAGCAGAGAATCAAACAGACATGATTCCTATTAATAGAAATTATATAATTTTTAAAATTGTTTAGAATACTGAGAGAAAAAAATCAGGTGCTACAGACAATATAATTAGGGAGGCTAATCTAGTCTGGATGGCCCTTTCAAATGACTGGCATCATCTAGGTAAAGGTCGGTATGTGTCCCAGTAGTAGAAGAGCAGCAGTGCTCAGTAACTTCAATTCTGATTACATTATGATGCGGTGCAGATATCTAGTATTTGCTTATGGGGCTGAAGCTCAGAAGAGAGCTCTAGTTTGATTAATAAATTCCTAAATGTACTTCCCCACCTCTGACTTGCTTCTTTTGTTCAACATTATACTCATCTTAGGTTCATCTCTGTTGTTAGAGCTCAAGCTTATTTTACTTCATACTAAATTAATCTTTTTACTGAGAGACAGCCAGTAACGATGGAGCACAGAGAACAAGCTAGAGTTGTAAGAGACAAGTAGGTAGAATCAACAGGACTTGATCATTTGCTTATAGGGGAGAAGGAAGAGAATCTTAATGGTTCCCAGGTTTCTGATTTGAGTAACAGAAGGGTTTCAGAGTGACATAGATGAACTAGGGAGCAGATCTGAAGAGAGGAGAGAAAGGGAAGAAGGAAGAGAGAGACATTTTGGACATCCAGGTGGAGATACCAGACAGTTGAACATACATAGAGGTCCAGTACTCCAAAGAAAGATCTGGACTAGAGGTAATAATTGCATTTGATGGCATGTACTTACTAATCCAAGTCAGAAAAATAAATGAAAGCATGGAAGCGAGCAAAGAATAGTAATAGAAGATGTTCTTGAATCAAGTCTTAAAAATGTATCTCTTGGTTGTTCTGCCTCTATCCTAGTCTCCTTGAATGACGTCATCTACCGTGTTGTCTAAATCATCACCGTTTCCTTTCTCCTCACCAGTCAAGTACTAAATCTTGTTTATTCCACTTGTCTTCAGTTCTGCCGAGAGGAGGTGGTTTTTATATATTCCTAGTAGTATCTAGAGAGTGGGTAGATCTGGAGTAGTGAAGGACATTCAGCAGTTTCGAGTTAGCAGTTTGTTTCCTACTCCACCTTGGCTATTCCAGTCACTAGCCTGAGAAAGAACAAGGTTTAATTACCAGCTCCACCAGGAGGCTTCCAAACTAAACCCTACATGATATATGATTTCTCACTAAACTGCAGGTTAGTTGAGACCAAGAGGATTCAGGCACCATCAACCTCACAGCTGGGACTGACTTTAGGAATCTGACCCCAATCAGCTCTTCTGTACTGTGCAAGCTCTCCACATCTCCACACGCCCCATGACAATCCCACGTGAAGTTTTTTTTTTAATCTTCTTTCCTCACTTCTTCAGTTAAGATCACATGAATTTAAGTCACCCTTGCATTTTTAACATTTATGGTGAAAGAATTTTTTAATATTTTCTTTTCATCCTTCAGATCCCAGCTCTCACTATGTGATCACCCTGAAAGCTTTCAACAATGTAGGCGAAGGCATCCCTCTGTATGAGAGCGCTGTGACCAGACCCCACACAGGTAGGGCACCTGCGCCATCCCTGAGCACTTTCCGCAAGTAGCTTGAGTAAAATGTTGACAGGAAGCCTGTCTCTTGAGAATCAGTGAAGGAAAAGTATATGGAAACTTAAGGTGCAGGTTTAAATTAGGAAAATGAACTTTCAACATGGAAAGTTCTGTTAATCTCTGTTTTTCTTTTTAGAAAATATAAATATCCCTGTCATGTAGATATGTAGCACAAATTTTAATTTTTTGCTGTCTAGAAATCATAATTTGGAGAAAATTAAAAGTACATTTTTGTGTTTTGGTCCTGTGAGTTTTAACTAAAATGAGTCACAACAATGAAAAACTCCATATCTCTGGAGGAATTCTATATGTTACTGATGGTAGCAATAAATGTATTTGATGAATCCAGCATGTTTGTTACCAGTCACCTAAGTTGGCTGGAAAAGTATTTTTCTATGTGCTTTTCATAAGCCTTATTTTTATGTATATGAAGAGTATAAATTCAGCTGTACTATCCACTTGATTAACTGTAGAGTTATGAAAGAGGTCAGATATTCACTATATTTTCTTTTATAAGTTATCTATTTTACCTATCTTTCAAATAAAGGAATATAACACAAAATTTCTGAGATATGTAAAATACTTAATTTGGATCTGAGAAAGTTTATAGAATTAAAATATATTACATGAAATTGAGTTGTACATTTTTCTAAAGGATACGGAAAACTAAAGAATATATCATTTTTAGAAATGCACTTCATTTGTTTGCCAAAATTGTGAATCTTTGATGTTTGTGTATCTTCTGGATACTTTACATAATTACTACAGATTTGGCATTATTCTTTTTAAAAAGACAAGCTGTCTTTCTCCTTCATTGTGTTTGTTTCTTTTTAATACTTAACGAGACCAATAGCATTACATTTGGTAGTTCCGTCTTCTACTCCTACATGCTGAAGTTTTATTTTTAAAAAAATTTAAGCCCTGGTATTCTAGAAAGGAAAAAAAAGTGTGGTCAAAAAAGAATATTTAAATAAATGTTTTGATACTTTCTTAAATCAGCCTTTAATAGAAAAAGAAAATTGAAATTATTTTCATTTGTGTTACTTAAAAATACAGCCTTCTGACTAGAGATATAGAAGGGAATTATCATAAACTACATAACCTTGTTATCTTTTCCAAGAATTGTTACGAATAAGAAAAACAGTTCTCAAAGAATTGTAATGATTTTGCACCTGAAGGTGCATGTTCTGTAACTAATTGCTATGTGCCCTGGTAATCTTTGAACAAAGCCCTTTATTGTAATGTATGCTATTCCTCTGTTGTTTTTAGTCTGCATTGTGTAGGAAATACACAGTGGAGACTATTGCTCTAACTTGAGGCCCATGTGATTTCAGATTTTCAGTTATAGGAAGGGCTAGTCATTCACATAACCATATGTGAAACCCATTTTGAAACCTGAACTTAAAATAATTATCAATGTGCAAATATGCTTAGCAAACCTAAGAGTTGGGAAATTTCACCCAAATGGATCCTGTTGTATTGCCCCGGGCTTGTGGCCCTTGGTGCCTTTGTTTTGGCTAATATGTCTGTTGCATGCATATGGCACAGAACAACAAATGAGTTAAAGGCTTTCTGAGCAGTTGCCATAACTGGTAAGAATTTATTGGTGAACTGTTCTTGGCTCCACTGGAGAAGCTGCATGGTGCAGAGGAAAGTAGTGCACTGAATTTCTTCTGGCTTTTTTGAATATGAACCAAATTCTGTGCTGCCTTCAGCCCCAGGGCATCAGATTTGAACTTGCCTTGGGGCGGGGGAGGTATCAGATATCTCCAAACCAAAGCCAGGCTAAGTTGCCAAAACTTAATTCTCCAGTTCGACAGAAGCATCCTTACATGTCCAGTGATAAACATTGATAACCTATGTCTCCAAAAATCCAGCCATGTTCACTGAAATATCAAAACCGTGAACTTTGTTTTGGTTGTTCGGAAATTATACCCTTCACTTAAAAAGCAATTTTCATCATCTTTTTTGGACAGAGGGTAAATTTTTCAAGTGATTTAAAATTCAGTATAAATATGTTAACATACTCACTAGATTATCCAATTTCAATATACCTGCAGAATATAGTAGAGAATATAGTTACTGTTTCTCTAGATGTGTTCCCGCACATTTTTCCTGAAAGAACACAAGTGGAAATATTCTCTTAAGTGAATGGTTGTCATCTATTAACTTTTGATTCTTTCTTTTTCTCCATTTCTCATCTTTCATTCCATTACATTACCCTGCATTTCCCTTTTATTTTTGTTTATGTTAAAATACCACTTCCCTTTTTTAATTACTTTTTACCCAGACACTTCTGAAGTTGATTTATTTGTTATTAATGCTCCATACACTCCAGTGCCAGATCCCACTCCCATGATGCCGCCAGTGGGTGTTCAGGCTTCCATTCTGAGCCACGACACCATAAGGATTACGTGGGCGGACAACTCACTGCCCAAACATCAGAAGATTACAGACTCCCGGTACTACACGGTCCGATGGAAAACTAACATCCCAGCAAACACAAAGTACAAGGTACTGGCACATGTGCTCTGAGTGAGAAAAGCTAATTATTAATATTTCCTCATTCTAAAGTCCTTGATTCGTATGTTTCCAGAATGCAAATGCAACAACTTTGAGTTATTTGGTGACTGGTTTAAAACCAAATACACTCTATGAATTCTCTGTGATGGTGACCAAAGGTCGAAGATCGAGCACATGGAGTATGACGGCCCATGGCACCACCTTTGAACTGGGTATGTGTTGTCAGACCTTATGTCATGTGGCATTTCTTCTTTGCAAGATGTGAAAACCAGTGGAGATCATCCCTGCTAATGTTATGCTACTTTTCAAACCGTAAGACTTTCCATCACCTGTGTGTACTACCCAAAAAATTGCACGCATGAGTTATAGACAGTGAGTAACCTCAGTTTGAGTCCAGTGTTTGCCTTTTCAACTAAATTTTTTTCATCATTGTATAAGAGCATTAGCAAATAACAGGATAATACAGTACAAAAGCATATTAAATTAAATCAAAAGAGGGCTTCAATTCCAGATCAACCACTTTCTGACTGAGAATCGTAAGTGAGTCATTACCCTTCCTGAATCTCCATTTCTTCCATCTGTGAAAGAGGGATAATAATCTCTGCCTTTCCTACTTTGTAGGATTATTGTAAAGGTTAAAATGAACCTACTGGTGGGAAGCACTGATGAATTATAAAATATTGTATAGGTTTCAGGGATTATTTTCATTTATCCTGCTTTACTGAGACAGAAAGGGTGAAGCTTCCTGGCTTTGATAGCTGCCAGTGCCGTGCTTACTAGCATCTGAGCACTTTACCAGGGACCCCAAAGCTACCCCAGCAGCTTTCTTGCAAACCAGTTTGTCTTGTAAGGACAGCAAAGTGTCTTAACAAGATCTTCCACTAGGGTATCCTTAGGGTAGCAAGTAAACATGAGAGAGAAAAAACATTAAGCAAATTTAGCGGGGAACCGGCCATCTGAGTTTTAGATTCTGCTTGCTTATTGCCTACCACTCAACCCCATGTGCTTTCCCAGCATGAGGAGATGTGTAACCACTGGCCTCTGGGTCTCTGTCTATTCCCGCCTCCTATTTCTTTCTCTCCTATATGTAAATAACAACAACGCACGCGTTATAAAGTCTCCCAAACTGGACTTGGCTCTTTTGTCTTTTTGTCTTTCTGAATAGTTGGTTTGACTTCCTACAGAGAAAGGGTTGGATTTGAAGAGTTAGAAATACAGGACATAAAGCTTAAATAGACCTTGAGTTTTTGTTGTTGTTGTTTTGACAGTTTTAATATATATTAGATATTAAAAAAATGATGTATTTGGTATTGGGTATTTCCTTAGGATGTTTGCATTCCACCAGCCTTCCTTCCATTTTATACTAGGAGAGTTCCAGTATTTTAGAAGAAAAGAATTTGAGAATGTGCTTAATTTACTCATTTCCCTACTAGTCCCTTAAAAGTTTGTAACCGTAATATGTAAACACAACAGACACTATCATTTTTATTTTAATGGGTTTTTTGGCTCCATAAATAGCTTTATATTTTAGAGCAGTGACCCCAGATAATTGGCAGTATGTCTTTACTGTACTTAAAATGAAAAATATCATTTTGTGAATCACTCATCTTTGAAGGAAGAGGATTTTCAAACTTTGTCTTTGGTTTGGATAACCAACTATGGGTGAGAGAGAAAATTATTTTACACTAAACTATTCTAAGAAAATAATCCAAATTGCTGGGGAAGGGGAGAATGCCAGCTTGGGCAAATTATGTAACTTTTGTCATTTTCAGTGTCCTGTCTGTAAAGCAGGGATAGTGGTAACTGCTTTTCAATCAAAATGCCATAAATAAAATAAAATACTCTCTGTAAAATGTCTAGTGTATAGTAGGTATTTGGTAACTACATCCCTGTCCTATAAATATCTGACCCCCAGCCAAGATGCTAATTCTGTCGCCTCATAATATGGTGTTTTCTCCTTTATTCCGCATATTCTTTCATTGGGACTATTTATAAACTATGATTTCTGTGAAACCAAGAGGCTTTATCTCTTTTGCCTTTATCCTTTATGGTGCCTTTTTAAATGGAAAGGATTGAGGGGATGAATAGTGAATTAAATTGAAATGGACAAGCATTGTTGACTGGGTTATTTTGTAGTGCCGACTTCTCCACCCAAGGATGTGACAGTTGTGAGCAAAGAGGGAAAACCCAGGACCATAATAGTGAATTGGCAGCCTCCTTCCGAAGCCAACGGCAAAATTACAGGTAGGATGCGTTTAATGTGTGTGTCCCCTGTCCCTGCCTGGCATACGCGTTCCAGGAGAGTGCTGTGTGTTGTTGACAAAAGGAGATGTTAAGAGGCAGACTTGGCCTTTTCATGAGGTGTTGTCATCGTGATTGTCTTTGTAAGTAGAACAAGGGTGCTGGGTGCCCATAGTGACAGAAAACCAGCTGATTGGTCTACTTCACGTTGCCTGAAAGTTGAGGGGCGTCAGCTGTGGTGGCACCTCAGGGAAATATTCCTTTTCTTTACAAAGCTATTCTTCTCTGCCTCTGCCTAGGTGATCAGCTTAGGTGCTGGAGATCTTCAAGTAAATCTACACGGTAGTACCCAATATAGACTCCACTCTTTTAACCTGAAACCTAAAAAGCCATTGGGTTTTCAGTTCCATTCTCCCAGATCTGCTAATCATCTCCTTCCTGAGCTCTTACATCAAGAGTTAAAAGGAGTATTTCACCAGGCCTTTGAAGGAACCTGGAATTTTTCTTTGGACTTCAGGGGAGAACCTTCCACAGTAAAGAGAACACTGTGCCGTCCTCAGCTTGATCAAGAAGAGCCTGATGAGATTTAGCTGTGGTTTCTTCCTTTGGAGCCTCTGCTCCACGTATGAGAAATAGGAGTCAGCCACATTCTGATGTTCCCTCATAGGAATAAGGTGCCTCAGGAAACTAGAAGCCTTTGTCCTGTTTTGACTTTCAGTAGGAATGCCTTTCCACAAGTCCCTGATCTTTAAGTCACTTTTATATTTTAAACATATCTCTTCCATAGAAGAAGTAAGCATGACTTGACTTGGATTATATTTTACTTTGTCTTTGAAAACCAGTGTCAATGCAGTGCCCTTTGCACAATGCCAGAGATCAGGCATTGCCTACCTTATCCTTAGGGATCGAGTGCCCTCTGGTGGAAGTATCAGGTGCCTTCACCCACCCTGAGTCTGGAAGAATTTAAGAGAGGCAGGAAACCACATTGGTCAGAGTTAAAATCAGATCATTGTTGGCTTTCAAAACTGCATTATTTTAATTGTAGGCCCTTGAAGTGTGCATTATTCAAATACCCTATATCTTTTATTTTAACTTTTTATTGTTTCAGCTGCTGATGTAGATAACTTACAGCTTACCACTCACTGTTGAAATTGTGATTTTATCTACATTATATTTCGAGTAGCCTTTTGTATTGATTTACTATTGCTATTTAATCAGTTACTAGTTCCCTGTCTATATGTTGTAACATGTATCTTTATTCACTTATTGATTGCAAAGATAAAAAGCAAGAATAAGATTTCTCTTTAACTCCTTTGGACAGGATATATCATATATTACAGTACGGATGCAAATGCAGAGATACACGACTGGGTTATTGAGCCTGTTGTGGGGAACAGGTTGACTCACCAGATTCAAGAGTTAACACTTGACACACCATACTACTTCAAAATCCAGGCTCGCAACTCAAAGGGCATGGGACCCATGTCTGAAGCTGTCCAATTCAGAACACCTAAAGGTAAAGCTCCCCCAAACAGGGCTATAGTATGTGTCTCATTAAGGGGGTATGTTTGCACATATCTCTTTAGCTGTAGAGACTATGGATAACATAAGAATCCCTGATGATAAATTGATGAGCCAGTGTGAATATTTATATCAAAATGACCCCTCCTTTACCCATCGACCACCAAACCAGTGATGCCTAGGTTACAGGCCTAACCATATGATACCCAGGGGAACTTTGGCTCCAGGCTGTTCAAGATAGATGAATTGTGATCAAGAAGCTTTCACTGACGCCATAGAATTCTCCCAAAGTAATAGCATGTTATCGTGATAGATGACTCTCTTTCAGCACATATAGGCTCTTAACCTGAAAGGCTTATTAGCTTGTGAACCTTTGAAGAGCAAGTGTGAAGGGGGCCCTTGAAAGAAAACTCTGGATAAGAAAATAAAGTATTTAACCAAGTAAGCTTAGGGAAAAAATTTAATCAAGAGCAAGTCTATAGAAATACAGAAACCATATATGGATTTCTTTTCTGATAGTACTAAAAACAGCTCATTTGTTTGGAAGTTTGTGGGGTTTCATTTTTTTTCTTTAAAAATTCTGCCTGTCCCATCTTCAAAGCTTGTGATCCTTGCTCTCGTTTTTCTCCCCTGTGCTTGGCCTGTTAGCGGACTCCTCTGATAAAATGCCTAATGATCAAGGTAAATGAGTAGATGGCCTCTCTTTCCTCTCCTCTCTTTTGTGACCTATTAGCTTTTGGTTATTGTTGTTTCTTTTTTTTTTGTTTGTTTGTTTTCCTTGAAAATCAATACAGTGTATTAGCCACGTTTATTGGCCAAAGTGGAGTTGAGTCCATGTTTGTGGCACATGGGGTATCTGAAAAGCTGGGGGATCTACTTAGTATCTGCAGGGGGGAAAGTGATTCAAATAAACCCAGTTCTGCAGCTGTAGGAGATTGGCTGTAAGCGGGGGTCGCATTATCCTTTGTGCTAAGGTATTACAGTTCTGTAACGATGATAGGCGGCATTTGGACCATACTGAGAACAAGCCTACCAGGTTGTCATGTTTGTAGCATCTAGGATTTTATTAGTATCTCTAAAAAGTTATAATCAAATTCAGTGACTACCCTATTTTCCTGTCCGCCCCCTCCCAAGCATCTGCACATTTTACTATTGGAATTGCGTGATTATGACAAAATTAATCCTACTTATTCTGTTACTGTCAGCAGTCAACTCAGAGCTCTTGTTCTACTTCTCATAAATATATTCACTTGTCTTAAAAGAGTATAGAAATAATTTAAAATTGAAACTTAGGAACTTGGGCCTCAGTGTGAAGTTATCTTTTCCATAAGGCCCTTTCACTGTGAGAACTGCGCTTGTGAGTTTCATCTCTGGGGAGTCAGCTAAAATTGGTACCTGTTTTCTGTTAAGAAAGAGCAATAAAAGCAAATTTGATGGTTTCTTTCATGGTTTAAGACAAGTAATTAGGCATACAAAATGTTTGGTTCTTGGTTAGTAGCAAGGAAGAGTCAAAACTTCAGGTTTCAAGTTCCAGGGTTTTGGAAATGTATTTGTAGCTAGCGAGCCTTCTCTTGTACACTGGAGAAACAGCAAATGTGCTTTGTGAGTGTGCTTGGAAGACACTCATGTACAAACTGACTTAAGCATGAGAATATAAAAATAACCTTAATGTGTATGCACAGGATATTAACATGCGCCTTGCTTTCCCTTAATATCCAGAGTGAATTCTTAGCTGCACCATACCTCTGGTTATTTACTTCTTTACCCATATTTGTTTTGGTGTTTGATTAATTCTTGGAATGTCTTGTTAGTACGTTATATTTAAAAGAAAAAAATCTGGGAAATAGAGGAATTAAACTCATCAGTTATTGGCAAAATGTGTTCTTTGCAATTATTTACATAGTTTGGCTTAACATAACAATGAAATACACTCATGTGAAGACCTTTACAGGCACTAAGTCATCTCTACCAACTAGACATTACCATAGTGAGAAGAAAAACTGGAATCTTGAAATTCAGTGTGTGCCATTTGGAAAGAATAATGGCAAAATATGTAAGAGAATAAGTAGTAAGTGTGGATGATGAAAAGGGTGCTAGGGACTGAGTTAAATTCTAGAGTCTGCCCTCTGGATACCCAAGAACTTCTGTTATTTTTTGGAGTTTTCAGCTTCTGGAAACATAAAAGACATTGTTTTTGTCTCTAGATTTATTCTATTAAGTAAACTACATGCAAAAAATCAGGTTTTAATTTTTTTTTCATTTCCTCCAAGTCTGATAATTTATAGAAGTACTTGATATTAGCTCTACTCTTTTACAGAAACACATCTAGTTTATGCATTTCTAGTCAGGCTTTATTTGTAGAAATAACTCTCATTTATAGGTATTTTCTTAGGCTTCATGTTCACTGCCTCTGTAAAAGGGAAAATTTTATTCTCCCCTAAAGATATATTATACTTGTATTAATAGTAGTTAATATTTATGGAATATTTACTGTGTCAAGCATTCAAACTATTTTGTAGGATGAAATCTCCACTTAATCCTCACAACTCTGAAGTACAAACCATTATTATTACTGTTTTATAAGGAAGAAACTAAGGCTAAGGATGGTTATGTAATTTGCCCCAAGTCAGGCAGCCAGTGCACCACGGAGCCACCACCGAGTGCATCCGCACTGGGCACACTCCGAGGAGCCCCTTCTACTCCGACTCTTCCAGACATCGCTTTCTGGCCCCAAACCTTGGATTGATGAATACCTTTGCTTTATTGGAAGAGGATTCCTTGTATTTGCCTAAGCAAAGCAGCTTTTTCTATAAATGTGAAGAATAAAGACCAAGAATATGAAATTCTAAAAAAAGAATTATTTTTGTTTTCTGAGACCTGCTTATGAGGTGTCTCAAGCCTAATGTCAGCAGCCTCACTATCTTCCTCGGTGATGCGTGAGGGGACAGTGTCCTTTGTGAGCAACAGGAGGGAAGATTGTTTTTCCCATCTCCGATGTCTAGGTGACTGAGCAGCCACTGAGAGGCCAGTTTGAACTTCTGCTTGCCTTCCTGCACCTGCTTAGGGCAATTTTACATTTGGAAAGGCAACCTTTTAATTTGAGGAAAGAATCAAATGATTCTGACACCTGCTAGGCCAGATCAACATAACTGGGTCCTTTGGGAGTCCAGTTCTTTACTGTAAAAGTTAACCTAATTAGTCTGATTGTTTCCTTTTCCAAGAGAAACTATTTTTGTCATAAGTACTCTGAGTAGTCTTCTCAGAAACTGTTTCCTGAGCTAGAGAAATGGGTGTGTTCCCACCACCTGAACAGTGAGTGACAATCTAGTGACACATTAAAGACAACCGTGGAACAAGGGTGTCAGCCTTTCAGATGCCTCATTGCATAGAAAGTTATACCTCAGTTTGCTTTGCACAAATAGACTCTTTTCCCCTGTTATGTGCTCCTTCGTTTTCTTACGTACAGAGGAGGCTGAAAATATTTTTTGTTTTGTAGAAAGCACTCACTGTGAAATGGGATTGTCATACCAAAATATTGGGTCATTACTGACTTGGTTTCTTCTCCTTCAGCCTCAGGATCTGCAGGAAAAGGAAGCCGACTGCCAGACCTAGGACCTGACTACAAGCCTCCCATGAGCGGTAAAGCCTCCCTGGGACCTTTTTGGCCTACTAAGGGCATGAAACAGCTCTGCTTGAAATCTGGAAATGTCTTTTGTAGCTTGTGTGTGGTGGGTTGTAGCATGTTATGTAATTAATAGATTTGGCTTTAGGCATTTTCTGGCAAATATTTGCTGAATTACCACAAAGCTATTCATTAGAGTGTCCAGAAATAAAATTGTTTCCCCACATATCCCATTTTCTGAAGGAAGATTAATTCTAAACTGATCAGTCTTCCTTTTTCCCACTGCCTCTAGAAAAGAAGTAGAATCTTGCTTTCAGAAGTAAGTCCTCTAGTGGAATTAGCCATCACCCAGAACAAGCCAGAGAAATGCTTCTGAATCACTGACCGCTCCCCACACTAAGCACAGTATTCTTAGGCTGGGAATGCTGACAAATTCTTCCCTCTCTCCTGGCCATCCTAAGAGCTGCTGCCTTCTAATTACTTAAATGACAAAGCCCACTTCTCTACAGAACTTCACCATTTGTAATTTACTCTCACACACGAAAACACATTTGATATACATAACATGGTGAGGCTGGGATAGATGTCATTATTCCCATTTTATACGTTAAAAAACTCAGTGGAGAAGTACCTGGAGCTACCCACTAATTAGTTGTAGAACCAAAACCCAGGTTCTTCTGACTTCTGATTGTGTCTTTTCCTTTCACGCACGCAGCCTGAAAAGCATGGGGTTCAACACCAGCTGTGGAAAGGTGAAGTGTCCACAAAAGTAGTAGCTAGAGGTGACACTGTCTCCTCACCTTTGCCAGATAGTGTAAGAGAGAAAGGCCTGGCCTCTAAAATCTCCCAGTCTAACTGTGGGTATAAAATGATCTCTTAATCTCCAGCTGTCTATTCATGTAACAAATGGTATTGCCCAGACTACAATGAAATCAGCCTATTTGTAAGAGCTATACAAACTTTTATGTTTAAAACTATTTTTACGCTGCAATTTCTAGGACTTTGTTTATACGTTTCTCCTTCAGGGACACTTACATTACACTTATGTGCCGTACTTAAGGGTGAGAAGAGTCATTATTCCTCTGTCCTTTTTTTTCATTCATTCATTCATTCACTCCATCACACATACTTTTAAAGTTCCCGGTTCTATGTAACAGGCCTTGGGAGTAGAAGGAGTGAGTAACAAACTGATAGAAAAAGAAGAGCTTTCAAGGAGAAGTGGTTCTGACCCAGAGATTAGAGAAAATTGCCAGACATCAGGGAGGAAGCAATGACAACCTGTACAAAGTCATGACAGTTGAAAACAACTTACTCTCTCCAGGAATCTCTGCCAGAAGGAGAGCTGTTCTCAAGTTTAGTGAAGGTAGAGTCAGCCTTGCAAAGAGCTTGGGGTGCCAGTGCTGAGAAATTTGAGCTGTATTCTTGAACTAGCTTGTGTAAGGTAGCTGATATCACTGGTAAACTGTGACTTCCTCTTATTGTCTGCTAACCCGTTCTGACGGTGAAGAACAAGTTGAGGGCTGAGAGTATAAAGCTAGGGTGGACTGGGTAGAAAGTCATTGCAGGAGTGCAGGGGAGACTGAAGGAAGGGCCTGTAATGACGTTCCTGGCAGGAAGCTTGATGCTCCCTGTGGCAGCTCGCTCTTCGTCTGTCTCAGAAGGGAACTTTTGGCTGGCTACAGGCCAAATGCAGTTAAATGAGAATTCATCTCGGTGAAATACAGGAAAGAGCTGCCACCAACTCTGCTTGCCTCCCACACCCTTATTCTAGCCTCTGATCCAAAGCACCTCCCCCAACCCCTACCCCTACCCCACCCTGTGGCTCAGCACTGCTCATAATAAAAGTTTTATGTAAAGCTCTAATATGATCTTATTGCCCCTAGCTGCAGTCTTCCCCAAATATAAAAATTTTCTTTTATTGAAAGATAACATACACTTCAAGATGTCTGTCTGCTTATCCTTTTCTCCAAAAGGATAAAGGTAATCGAATCAAATGTTGAAGAATAAGCTCTTAAACTCTCTTTAATCAGCCCCAAATTTAGCACTATGCTTACATGTGACCCATAAAATCACAGACTCAAAGTAGGAAGGTCAACTGAGACAGTGTTGTGGTCAGCTGAGTCAGGGTCCCACAGTAACTACAGTTAGGATTCGATCATAAAGTTATAAACTAGGTTATAGATGAAACGCCTTTAGAAGCTTTTCTAGAATGCAGATTCCCAGGCCATACCTTCACCATAGGAATTTTCTTCCATAACATCCCAGACTAGTAGGATGATTAAGTACCTCTGGTGACCTAAAACTCATTACGTGACAAAGCAGTTCATCCCATTATAGTTGAGCTCTGATTGTTTAGTAAGATGAGAGAGAGAGAAATAGAGGAAAAGACCGCTAGTATTATGGATGGTGAAATGTGTGTGGTAGAATTTTCCATATTTTATAATATGAGCGTGTATAACTTTAATAATGAGATGGGAAGCAAAGTAATGTATTTCAGAAAATGGGAAGGAAAGAGCAAGTCTTAGAATGTCATACAAGCAATGGGGAAATGACAATAGGAAGAAAAAGAAAATGGGAATTTCCTCAGGGTCCTAAATGATCTGGCCTCTCCAGACCCTTCCAGTCTCATATCAGTTTTTTCTGCTCACTTCTTCTAACCGTGTCTCTCTCCTTGCTTAAGCAACACTGATGGCCTTTCTCTTCACTGAGCATGCCAGGCTCACCCCTGCCTTTTTCAGGTCCTTCTGCCAGCTATTCCTTTCTCTGGAGCACTCGTCCTCCAGGTTTCTGTATGGTGGGCTCTTGTCACACACAGCTCAGCTCAAATGTCCTCTCCCCAGAGCTTTTTCCCACCACTTATCTAAAATAGTAACATAGTCACTCATGGCACATTCCCTCATTTTATCTCATAGCACTTACTGCTGATACTTTTGCTGGTGTTTCTTGTCTGCCCTCAGACCCCTGTCCACATCTCTGTTGTTCACCGTTGCATCCTTAGTACCCAGAACAGTGACAGTGAATGAATATGGACAGACCTGTTTTTCCCGAAATCGAATAAGAATGCTCCATTTGTCCGAGTGTAGTGTTCGGTACAATTTGAGAAGTGTTTATGAGCGCCAGCGGGGCTTGCAGCATGCTAGGAACCTGTATGGCAGCAGCTTGGTGCATCAGATCCAGCTCCTCAGGGAGACGACCGTATTCTGAGACCCTTTCAAAAAGGCTCTCCTTAGACAGCTCTCTTAACACTGGCCCCCGTGCTGTTCTCCCCACTCCAGGTAGTAACAGTCCTCACGGAAGCCCCACCTCCCCCCTGGACAGTAACGTGCTGCTGGTCATCATTGTTTCTGTCGGTGTCATCACCATCGTGGTGGTCGTGATCATCGCCGTCTTTTGTACCAGGCGCACCACCTCCCACCAGAAAAAGTAAGGAGCCCTGAATGTAGTCCCTAAATTTGGGGGTAGGTGGTTGGTTGATTGGTTTTATTGTTTCTTGTGTTGTTGTTTTGTTTTGTCTTTGCTTCTATGTGACTTCTGTGTTTGGAGTTGAACACAGACTTAAAACATAAAATACAGGAAAAGACTTTTTTAAATAATTTAAAAGGAAATGCAAGATGGTTCCTGTTATAAATGAGTTATCAGTCAGGATCTTAGCAGGAAAGAGATGACACCTTCAAAGGGGTGATTATTTAATGAAGGGAATGTTTACAAGTCATAGATGAGTTTGGGGGAACCAAAATCAAGATGATCAAGGACCAGAAGCAATAATAGGCTACTGTCACCCTGAGGCTTAAAGTCAGGAGTTCTGAAGGAGACAGAACTGTTGGCAGAGAACTGAAGTAACTGAGAGGGCTCCTGACTGAGCTGTGTGTGGCACTGTCAGCCTCTATCCCGGTGGGGACGGGGCAGGAGGATGACCCCTCCTACCCTTCAGTCCTTGCCGCTGCCTTCTGTTGACCAGACCCATCTGGAAACTAGGGACAGGGGTGCCAAGTAGATATCACCTGTTTAACTCAACCTGTCAAGTCATGGAGCCCAGTAGAGAAGAGATCTAGATAGGAGCCTGGACGCTACTCAGCAGTCTGGTAGCTCTTGGGGGCTCCCTGCATCTGCACACAGTAAAGTGGGTGCCCAGGAGCAGGGACAGTCTTACAGGCTTTCCCCACACAAATGCCTGTTGAGACGGGAGACCGGAAAGAGGCCTCCTATTCTAAATCTAAGGTTAAGAATATGTTTTAAAAAGTGTTATCAATGTGAAAGTTGAGGTTGGGACTGGCCAGGGGTGGGGTGAGAGGAGAGACATTGATTTAATGAATAAGAAAGGATTATTTATAATCATTATATCAAATGTGGCTGCTAGCCCTGAGCTGCTCCTGGGATTTTGGAGACTTGTAACTAATTGTCTAAAGCAAATAGCAAGGAGATTCTGGAGTGCTTGTTAATCTAAGACACTTATAAACTTGAGAGAATCCTTGACCCTAGGTCCTTCAACTGATACATCAAGTCAACAAGACAGATACCAAAAAAAAAAAAAAAAAAAAAGGTTCCTGAGTTACCCCTAAAGGCATAAACACAATATGGGTTATAAAACAGCTTCATTTGCAGTATCCTGAAAGATCATCAGAGGGAAATGTTGCTCCATAAAAGAGGAAATTCTGTCTGCTTTATCCATCAGACATCTGCCCATGGCAAGGATGCTTGTATTGAATAACAATAAATTGATTTGTTTTCATTATAGAGGACAAGTACAAAGTACTCATAACTGCTGCTAATAATCACTTTATGTCATTTTCTGTAGGTTATGTGATGTTTTTAATCTCTCTTTCCTTTTCCCAAATAAAATAGCTTCTTAGAACTTGTATTGCCTCACTTTTCCAAGAGATTGGGCTCCTTTCATAACTTCTTGGAGCTCACCCATCTACTTTTGATTGTAAGAAACTATTTCTCTTAAAGCCCCAAAGATTACTACTTTGGAACTTCTCTGCAAGCTTCTTTGACATTTCATATTTATCTTCATGAACTTGATCTTATATCCAGTTTTTAGAAATCTTTTCCTCTTTATTTAAAGAATCTAGGCATGCCCTAATGAAGCAGTGGTTAGGTCAGTCGCCTCCAAAAGAGCAAGCTTCTTACCGCTGGGTTCAAGTCCTGGGTCCAGTGTGAACAACTAAATAAAAATGAAATTAAGTTGCTTCCTCCTGTCTCTTTCTGCCTAATACTCGCCTTCATTCCTACCTACATCTTTCCTTTAAAAAAAATAAAAAATCTAAAGGAAAAAGTGACAGCATTCCTTAGTGCTTTGGGAGATTTAAAATTTAAAGTAAATAAAAAATAAAATGCTTTGTATTCAGATTGAGAGGTAGGAAACTGGGTTGGTAATAGACTCTATACTCTGTATTTGAAACTGTGCATCCTACAGATGCGGGTATTTTTGTCAAAATCTTACCCAGTTTTCACAAGATTTTCCCCCCTCTTACCTCCCAGTGACCTGCTTTCAGGTTTTTCATCTGCCTTTGAGAAGCATAAGTGAGCTTTTCTCGTTCCTTTCCTTCCTCTTTAATAAATGAATAATACCTCTCCTTTCAACAGTAGCTTTGTAGAGACTCCACCAGCCTCAAAATGGACAGAGCCTTTAGGGTCTGGCCCCTCTCTGTTTTTCAGCACGTTCCTGTTAACCCCTCACTAACAGGATGACCTGGGCTGCTGCTTCATGGAGTCCATGGAAGCCACTAGATGAGAACTGCCTCCCACCACGTTATCTGACATTCTTTCAGTGCTGGGGACAATCACTCCCCCTTCCTAGGTGTGCTCCTGCCCGTGTGAAGCCAGTTTCTCTGTGTCTCCTCCAATCGCAGTCTCCTATTTTCCAAGCTCTTGTACTTGCCTGCTATCCCTCTCGCCAGCACAGCTCACCTCTTTCCCTCCGTGCCATTTCTGTCCTCAGTATGTGTGTCCCCAGTTTCTCCATCTTAAGAAATCATAGTAATTATAACCCTCCCTACTGCACGGTCCTTATTGCTGGCTGCTTACAAATCAAATCTGTCTTTCCCTTCTTCACAAAATCTCTTGAATGCTTGCCTGTACTCACTGTCTGTTCTTTGACTGCCTGCTCATCCATTAATCCTTTCTATCTGAATTCCTTCCTCCACTTCAACAAAATAGTTTTTTCTGAAGTCACCAAACCAACAACTTCCATATAGTTGAAGCCAAAACTCTCAGCATTGTTTAACAGTCAACTGTTTCTTCCTTTTTGAAACCTTGTCTTCTCTGTATTCCATGGTGTCTGTTCATTTTCACAGCCCCTGCTACTGAGCCAGCAAATACACATATTCCTCTGGTCCTGGTGCTATGCTCTTCTCTTTCTCTGCTCTCCCCAAATGATACCTACTTCCGTGGATTTCTTTACTGTCTGCATTCAAACTACTCCTGTATTTCCATCTCCAGCAAGGCCTCTCTTCTGAGTCTCAGACTTGCACTCTGACATTTCTTCTTGAACATCTTAGGCACACGGCACATTCAAAACAGAGTGTATTGTCTTCTCTGTCAAACCTGCTTCCACTGTGGTGTTCGGCTGTTGGCAAATGACTTACTAGAAACCTTGCATCATCCTTAATCCTATCCTACCTCGTATCTCTCTACTCACCAACTCTTGTCATTCCTGTCTTCTAAATAGCTGCCAAACCCGCCTCTTTCCTCCACTCCTGCTGTCCCTGGCCCCATCAGTCCTGGCTGAGATGATTGCAGCAGCATTGTAGATGGTCCCCTGTTTTTGTCTCCAGCCCCTTGAATCCATTCTTCACACCACAGTCAGTATTAATATTTAACTCACAAATCAACTCTCCTTACTCTCCAACTTAAAACCAGTTCGTGGTTTCTACCTGTGCAGAGAGGGAAGGTTGGACTCTAAAGCCCGTTATGGTCTGACCCTGACTAGCTCCAGCCTTGTGCACACCCACCACTCAGACCTTCTCACATCCCCGCATAAATGCCAGCCTGCGGGCCGTGCTCCAGGGCTTTGACACGAGCCGATTTCACCACTGGTGTGTACCTTCTACCCCATCCCTGTTCTGTCTTAGTTCAAATCTCACTTTTCCTCTAGGTTTTTCCTATTCATTTTATATCCACCTATTAAGAGGTTGCTGTAATGTTTGGCATTTCTAAGCTTCAACCATTTTAAAATAATAATGTCTTCCTCACTGGACCAGAAATGCTGAGGGCACTGCAGTCTAGCACAGGCTATGACTACGTCAGTATCTAATAAATGCTTTCTGCGGAGTCGAGTGCGTATGAGTGAGTGGAGAAACAAAGCACAGAGAAGCAGACGCTGCATCCCTGGTCCTGACCACTTGGTGTCGTCCCAGCCGGGTTACCTACAGTGGTGTTTCCTCCTCTGTAAGCCTCTGCTCCATTGTTCTGTTTCTAGTTAATGGAGCTTTTTTCAACCCATTGCAGCAACTTTCCGCTTTAGCGATCATTTGATTGAAAAATGCTCTCTACTCTCTTGCCACTCCAAATTTTTAAATCACAAGGAAATTTTCAAGTATGTCCTTGAATCAGTCTCTAAATCTGTGTAGACTGGAGACATGATCGCTGTCCCCAGAACTAAAACTACTTGCCTCAGTTTTCCTTTTTGTTTTTCTTTGTTTGGTATTAGTTTCTGCCTTTACCTGAAGCACCTCTCAGAAGGACAGTTTTAATCCTTCAAGCCTTTTGGCGAATAAATTCAAAAGTTCTTCATTTTTTTAAAATCCTGAATTTTGTGCCTAGGAAAAGAGCTGCTTGCAAATCAGTGAACGGTTCCCACAAGTACAAAGGCAACTCTAAAGACGTCAAGCCCCCAGACCTCTGGATCCATCATGAGAGACTGGAGCTGAAACCCATCGACAAGTCTCCAGACCCGAACCCCATCATGACGGATACTCCAATTCCTCGTAACTCTCAAGATATCACACCAGTGGACAACTCCATGGACAGCAATATTCATCAGCGGCGGAATTCTTACAGAGGTGCAGGTTTTCCCCAAATACTGGGAGATTATTTTCACTTCATGCTTTTTCTGTTCTCCAAGGTTGTCTCATTTTGGTGACTCTCATTGGAGGTTGGGTTTTGAAAATATGTGTGTTCTGACATTTGGCCAGTATCTGATGAAGAGTATTCTCTGTACCTAGAAGGTACAGAGGAGAAGCTCTTACCTAGGAGAGACAACCAGCTAGACCTTTTAGGTCTCTCATCAGGCCTCCAGCTTGATACTCAAGCATTTGAGACAGCCTGTCTCTTCAGCTGGGAGTCCAACTCTCATTGTAGCGATTGAGTAACTTTTGTCCGGATGCTCTTACTCACAAATGCTGGGTTGAAACAGCAGGCAGCATTGTGTCGACTGCATTGACCCTCCACAGGAATGCCAGAAATGTACTCATGAATTTTTCCATTAGGTGTTGTGAGTCCTGAGTCCCCTCTTAGAGATATTGTCCTGCCAAGGCTGTCCTTGTAACTAATCTCCATATTTGGTGTCTAGGCCATGAATCAGAGGACAGCATGTCTACACTGGCTGGAAGGCGGGGGATGAGACCAAAAATGATGATGCCCTTTGACTCCCAGCCTCCCCAGCGTAAGTTAAAATCTCCTCTTTTCCGTTGCACTGCCAGTCTATTTCAGGCATGTTAGGGAGCAACTGTGAATGATCCCTTGACGTCATTTGATCCTCACAGAACTGATAATCTACCAAAGGTTTAGCACCTGAGGGAAGAAGTGTCAGATGGTTGCCATATTTTGCAATTAATGCTGTTCTTGAGACCAGCCTCCTTCTGTTTAGGATAAATCAGCTAAAGAGCCAATTTGTCTAGTCTCTCGGGAATAAAGGAGTATCCCAAAGCACATAGCATCTCTGTGGGATTGATGAGTAAGCAAATGGGACTGAGAGGGCCAGAGGCATAACATTCCTTAGGCTTCCTGACACACATCCAGTGCTGATGAGCTATGGATTCTTTTTTTTAATAAGCTATTTTAGAGGAGTTTTAGGTTTATAGCATGGAATTTTAAAAAGGAATATTCTTCACTCTTATTTGACCCATTTCTTGCTCTGATAAAGTGTAAGTTACCCAGCTTCCTTTAATAATAATTGAAATTTAAAACAACTTACATAGCATGATTAAACACCAAAGGGCAATTAGATAAACCAGTTTTTTTGAAACTACTATCTTCTCTCTTGTCTGTTTTCAGGCTAGAGAAGCCCTCAGACTAGTTGGCACAGTCGAGGATCCCCACCACCCCAGAGTCAAAAGACCACCGGCCCGGCAGTAGCGAGTAGAGCTGCCCGATCCAGAAGTATTAGCTCTAAGTGAGCAGTCAGCCAGCAAAGCCCTAACAATCAGATACCAGGATTCAAATTTTGAAAGTATTAGAACCTCAAAGATCACTTTTCAGTTTAAGTGAGCTTTTGAATTTTTTATTCACTTCAGAACTCTCAGCTATTTTTCTGTCAAAAGTGACAGAGATTTAAATAATCAGGGTCCACCCATGCGGAGAGGCGCACCAGGCACGCTGCACTTTGAAACGAGTCGGATCCTCAGTCATGTGCATGTCTGTACACACTTACACTGTCACACTCACTGAGCACAAAGTTGTTGGCACTAATTCTAAAAATAAGCTTTGAAAGACTAAAGGCAGATTTATTAATAGGCCATTCTGCACAAAGTAGTTTTTGCTTAGGGCCAATGAGGAAGAGAAAGGCCTCTTATTGGATGTATCCTTAACAGAACTCCGGGTTTCAAAATAAGACTTTACTTCTTACCTGGACTGGCTTAGTATTAAAACTGTTAAGTTTGTGACTATCCCTATATCTAGATTTGTTACTTTTAAATATGTTGAGGAATAAAGATATAAAGATACCAATTGATATCATTTCCCCCTTTGGTGATGGCAATGGAATATGCATGAATATCTGATATCATTTAATTGGT
The DNA here is from genome assembly GCA_004363575.1 of Solenodon paradoxus. Classification (NCBI taxonomy): domain Eukaryota; kingdom Metazoa; phylum Chordata; class Mammalia; order Eulipotyphla; family Solenodontidae; genus Solenodon; species Solenodon paradoxus. The sequence goes on along the minus strand of RJWH01003263.1, from coordinate 30,750 downwards.
TCCTCAACTGTTGGGTGGGTGAGTGGAATCTTGAGTTCAGTAATCTTAAACCAAATACATGGATATACTTGTGATCTTCAGGTTTTGAGATCCTTTCCCCCACATGGCCATCATACTTTTCCATAAGCTGGAATTCCCTAGAGTCTGTGTCCACAGTCTACCTGCCCAGCCTTAAATGGCTGAACCTTGCTAGGAAAGGCTTTGCTGGTGTCAGGAGAAGGCTTCATCCAAGGTCTTGCCCAGAAACATCAAGCTAACAGCTACTGATTTCTGACTGTCCTAGGCAGACACTTTCAAGATTTAGGGTTTTGTTTTGTTTTTTAAAGAGGAATGAAGACAGGCAGGCAGGAAAAAACAGAGATTGGAAAAAGCATTTTTATTTATTTGTTCTTTTTAGTTGACATGGTCTGCACCCCAGGCAATAGCTCAATACCCGAGCCACTAGGGAGAGCCTGCTTCTTTTTTGTTGTCATTATTTTGTTTTTACTTCATTTGGAAAAGACTGGAAATGACTTTAAGAATAAAAAGTTGCCTTTATTTTTCTCTTGTGAGAGTCTGTACCTAGAATGTTTTCAAGTTACACTTCCTTATTAAAACTCAGGAGGCTTATTCCTCTTACCTGCTTCTGGAAACCACCCATCTTCTGGAGGAGGTGCTGACTCCCAGTCTTCCCAGAACTTCTCCAAACTATTTAACAAGATGGTATTTCTTTCCAGAGAACCTTCCGCACCTTCTGGTCCCTATGGGCAGGGAAAGCTCCTTGAGGAGTGGGGAGCAGTGTGCCACCTGCTTGTCTACATGAGGCCAGGACAGGAGATAATGGGGAAAAAAGGCATCTGTTTCATTGACTGGGATTTTTCTTCACCAAAGTAATGTTGAGTGGCCCCATAAAGATCTAGGGGAGACCCTTGAGAACAGAAGACAATTTGATCAGCTCCAGAGGTTAAATGTCATCACAAACTTCTTCAGCCTTGCTTAGAGAAAAAAAAAAATTGTCTATATTCCCAGTCAGCCTCCCCGTTTGCCCATTCGGAGGCTGTAGAGCTGCTTGTCTTTGTTTTCCACACCCTGTTTCTGTAACTACTCTGAGGGCGTACCTACCAGCCGTTTATTCCTAAGCTGGGCTTCTGGCTTTGTTTGCTTCCATCTCTGGGGTCAGTAATGAAGCCTCATTAAAGAAGAACTTTTGTCTTCAAGAAAGTTGTATATGGAATATCTCTTTGGAAATTGCAGCAAATTAATTTCCTTAGCCAATACAGGAAGGAAAGAGGCAATTAGGAATGATCCATTTTTATTCTAAAATGTGAATGGATGTAGTTGTACCCCCAGACTAGAAGCAATAAGAGATAGTGGAACAGCCCTGTGTTCCATGTTTCTATTATTACTAGATCAGACCATAGGAGTTCAATTGCATTTGCATTCCTTTTAAGAAATAAAAACTGATTAAACAACTATTCATGCATTCAGCCTAAATCCCATTGCAGATCTTATTCGACAGGAAAAGGCAGAATGAATTCAGAATATACTTGAAGAAGAAAGAACTTCTATCATTTCTGCAGAAATAATAATAATAGAAACCGGTTAGCTTATTCATTTATATTTTGTCAAATTCATATACATATTTTTGTAACCAACACTGTTAATACTTCAGTATATATTCCATTCTTTTTTGTGTGTGTAGAGAGAAAGCGAGAGACATATGCATAGATTTCTGTTGATTATTTAATAGAACAAATGTAATATCCATGGCTAATTGTCCAAATTCAGCCAGCTGCCACCAACAGCCCGGGAGTGGTTGGGCTGTGTTGGGGGGTAGGGGTGGTCTTTGTGTGTCTGTGCAAATGTGTTAAGCATTTCTCTGTCTTGTGTTCGTTCGCAGCTGTGATTAGTGCCCATCCCATCCATCCCCTCGATAACCCTCACCATCATTTCCACTCCAGCAGCCTCGCTTCTCCAGCTCACAGCCATCTCCGCCATCACCCGGGCAGCCCGTGGCCCGTTGGCACATCCGTGTCCCTCTCAGACAGGGCCGATTCCGCAGGTGAGAGAGAGATGAGGGCCAAGAATCCCCAGGAGTGGCAGGCGAATTGGGAATGGCTTGCCCTGTTTAGAAGGATATGGAATCTTGCTTGGTGTCATTTATTTATCATCACTTTTCTGTTACTCGTATTTGTTTCTGTGAAATTCACCCCATTTGTCTCCAAGTTTTAAGTCCCCCGGACAGTGTATTGTTTTAGTAAAAATGCAGTGACTCTAATCACATACTCATGTCAACTTGTATCTTAATTCAGTCATGTTTTTGGTTTGTTGATATGTTTAATCCTTCAGTTTGAAAGGAAAACTCATCCTGGCTGATTTGCAGACACTAGGGGTTGGCTTTGCCTCGCGGTCAGCCTAGTGTCGGGAGGAGCCGTAGGGCAGGCGTGAATTACTTCTGTGCCAGGTCTTACTGCTGCCACGGGTCAGCGTAAGGACAGCAGTCCAGGAGCAGCAGGCAGCTTGCCTGTTGGCGACCGTGTTGCCTAGAGCGTTCTTGAAATTAGAAAGGACTGCACAGGTCCTGTAAATCATCCCTAAAAAATGCAGATAGGAAATTAGACCAACAGTCTGCAGTGTGTTCAAAACAAGAAAACACTTTGCCAAACATGTCCTAGTTTGGAAATCTTAGGAAACAGCATTATCAAAACAGTTTTAATGAAGAAATAGTGAAGGTAAGGAAACAGTCAGTGGAACAAATATTACTGCCCTCCATTAATTGAACATAGATTTCTATCTCAGTTTTAAGCTGCAAATCTAGTTACTTCTCATATATACAACATATTTCTTTTAACATTCTGAAAATGCCTTGTGAATAGTTCTAATTACTAGAACTAACTTTTGGTAGTTTGAGAAATTTCAGAGGGATTTTAAAATTTCTTGCCAGTAGCATCCCCTCTCCTTTAAGTTTTATCCTATTATAAACGTGCTTAAATGAAAACCAAAGCTCTATTAAGGGTGCCTAGTAACTCCCAAAGTAATCTGCTCCACCTGGTTTGAGACTGCTTCTTGAGCTCATATGTAAAAATTGCCTTTCCTACTGTCTCTCTCCAAATCCAGGCTTGGGGTCCTGCCTTTAAGGAACGATGGTCCACAGAATAGGCAGTTATTCCAGACTGTTTGGACAGCCAGAGTTTGCCTCACAGATACATTCTCAAATAGAGACTAGAAAGCAGTCCTCCAAACCTCTACTGTTGGAGAGCAATCTTGGTCTCCTCACTCTTTTTCCCCATTTTTAAGGCTGAAGAGTCTCACCCACTAGGGTAGTGGCCTAATAGTGTGCAGTGCTCTTTCCATCAGACTAGTCCCTCCTCCTCGACCTGGTACGATGTGATTGGCAAAAAGCATGGTAGCTCCCACCCAGCTCATCGAAGTAGTCGCATATTGGTAAAAGCTCCCTTCTGTATGGACCAAGGCAGAAAGTGGAGAGAGGAAAAAAGTAATGATGTGTATTACTAAAGGGCTCCTTACTTTAATGACCAGAGGGGGTAAAAGCTGGTAAAACTAGTAATAATTTGAAGATAAATTGGAAATGTAGAACAAGAATCTAGAAATCACCAAAGTTCTCTTGCTCTTGTGTTTCCCAAGCCCCATGTCTCTAGAGCTCAGTGTTGCCACAAGTCCGTACAGCGAGATGTGACATGGCTGGAACCTGGCAGGGAGGCCTTGCTCTAGAGAACATCTGCTGTGTCACCACCTCTTGACATAGAGCACTTTGCTCTTGTCTAAACTCTTGACCAGTGTGAACGTTGCGCATCTTAAATAAATCTGAGAGATGAGTCAGTCAGGAAGTAGGCCCTTCACCAAAGCAGAGGTTTCAGCTGCAGCGTGGTTTTCCTCAGGTGCCGGCGGCATGACGTGATTTCAGGCACACCCTTCAAAGAGCATGCAGTGTGTCTGGTGCCCTCAGGTTGTATAGCCAGGTGCCCTGCTCTTAGGGCAGCAAGCCGTGTCTCTGAACACATTCACGTTGGCATCTGTTTTCTGTTTCCCTCATTTCCACCATCTCGGCCCTCAGAGGCTCCACATCAAATTAAGGCAGTAGAGGCAGCCAAGCTAGGCCTGTGCCACAGCTGACTTAACTCAGATTCTGTACAGGCTGACATGAGCTAGACTGGAGCCTGCTCTCTTCCTACTTCTGCCACCGCTAGTAAGCTTCCGCCTGGGCTGGGATCACACAGAGGGGCCAGCTGTGGTCATGGCTGGCTTGAGCAAGTGTAGCAGGTAAGATCCTCGGTGCATGCACCCTTGACAAGGCACGAAGTAACCTTAGCTTGGTAGGCTTTTCCAGCCCAGGCTTTTGACACTTGAGGAGGGTTATGACATTCTCCTCCCTGGGATCCAGGCTGTGCAGTTAGCACTCGTGATTAGCATGTCCTGTCTCCTGAGATCCCAAGGGAACACATTCATCGCTACCTCAGCAACAGAGACAGGGGAAATGGGTTGATTTTTTTAGATTGTGCTTGGATTACTACCTGTCAGGACTTATTTTCCTTTCCAAGGTTGAGAACTCTAGGGAGGTCTTCCTCCAGGTTACTGAGTGCAGTCTGATCCCTGAGTTGGTGGCCTTAAGCCCCTCCTTGGGGTGAGGAAGGAGGTCTGCACCAGCTCACTATTTGATGGGTCTCCCTCGGCCTTGGTGCTGCCTCTGCAAGGGCAGGGGGCAGGTCACACGAGGCTCGGAAGGACAGTATAGAGTCGGGTGGTGCATGAGAGCAGACTCCTACCCTTCTTCACTGGGTTCATGGGCAGTGCTTCACATCCGTGCCTTCTGAGTCCCGGGAGGACTGAATAAGCTAATGACTGTAAAGCACTTAGCACAGTGCCTGGATCAGAGAGAACACTTGATTATTTACGAAGCAAATAAGCTTACCAATGATTCAGGCACTGTGCTTAGCACTTTCTATAGGTCTCATTTAATCATCAGTGAAATTATATGGTATACTCCCTACTTTATCAGTAAAGAGACTGAGACTTAGAGATTCAGTGACTGCCAGCTTCACCTCACTAGTATGTTGAGATTCGAGTTCAAGCTGTGTGACTCCAAAGTCAGTCCTTTTTCCAGCTCACCATGCTGCCTTCCATAACAACTCTGCCCTCCTTCACACACTTGAGTTTGTTGTCATGTTCTTGCTGAGTCTTCCTTTGTCCAGAGAAGTCTACCCCAATTTCTCTCTCTGGACCAAAGTACCCTTCATATGATATGATCTTAAAGCCATTTGCAGATCTCTGGACTGTCTTTGACTGTCCCATCTCATTTGATCCTTGGTGCTACTGCTCTGTTGAGGCCATGCACAGTCCCTAGAAGGCGTGCTAGCAGTCACCTGGTCTTTCCGGCAGTCACCACCAGGCCTACAGGCAGAGCTGTTGTGTGTCAGGTGCCAGCCAGTCTTGGCATCTATGAAAGACCAATCTCTAAGACTACCAGCCAGGGAGCAGGTTTTAATTTTCTGTTGTACTTACTTACATCTCAGTAGACAGTAGTCCTAGGAACCTTTACATATGCTCCATAGTAAGTGCTGAGGAAAACCAAATTGCGCCATTTATTATCATTTGGCTGAAGGTGAAAAAATCCCAGCTGTCTGATGAATTTGTTTTATGTAGACTAGTCCATTCTTAGCCCTGGGAGTGGAACTGATCCATATTCCCTTGGACTAGCACTGTTCCCAAGTGCTTGTTGAACCCATTTAGGGGGCCTTTAGAAGTTTTTAAACCCTGGGATGTACATATAATGATAGAAGAAATGCTAATATTTGGGCTTTCCTGCCGTAGAATCTGTTCGAAATACCCCCAGCACTGACACCATGCCAGCCTCCTCGTCTCAGACATGCTGTACTGATCACCAAGATCCTGAAGGTGCTACCAGTTCTTCTTACCTGGCCAGCTCCCAAGAGGAAGATTCAGGCCAGAGTCTTCCTACAGCCCATGTGCGCCCTTCACACCCATTGAAGAGCTTCGCTGTGCCAGCTATCCCGCCCCCGGGACCTCCTGCCTATGATCCTGCATTGCCAAGCACACCGTTACTCTCCCAGCAAGGTGAGTGAGGAAAGCAGCGCCACTGGAGGGACCCAACTCAATTCACGTCAAAAATCGCCTCTCTGAATAACTAAGCAAAAGTCCTCTAAGTGTATCCCGGCAGTGGCAAGGTGTCATTGCCCCACTCAGAGTCTGTGGGCTCTCCTCCTTTGGTAATTCGAATGAACCCCAGAGTAACTTGTTGGGGAACAAGGGATAACCTTTTGAATGGTTCTGGGCACAGAACCCTATGGAGAGAGCCAGCGGCGTGGGTATAAGCAACAGTCTCCTGGAACTGCCTTGCTCCATGAGGTTCCTGCAGCTCGAGAATGTCTGGGGCCCAAGACCCAAAGTCAGGGAGGAACCTGAGGAAGGGGCGAAACCTGCAGGGAGCCAGAAGGGAAGTCACATGGTTCAACAAAAGCCCCGTGACTTGAGTGGCATGGTTTTTATTCCCCACTATACTTCCATTATGATGGTTTGTTTTAGAATAAGTATTGACTGGGCTTTTTACTTCTTTTTTTTGTTTTCTTAAAGGAAAGGTACCGGCAGGAATGAAGGCAAGCAGGCAGGTAGAGAGAGGAGGAAGCATTTTATTTATTTTTGTTTCAGTTGTTCTTCCTGGTTGTTCACCCCCGGCCTGGGGTCTCAAATCTGGGCTCTTGGGATGTGCTTGGACATCCCATAGTCTTATATGCTTGGTCACCACTTGCATGAGCTTTTTACTCTTAAAAGCTATCAAGGCTATGAAAACGCTTCTTTTTCTTCACATGGGTTATGTATATATCAATATTATTATATTAGAAATTTAAACTATTTTGTTCATTTAAAAGTAGTAGTAAATCATGTTCAGATAAGTAGTATATCTATGAAGAATTATGCTCAATTTTTCAAAAACATTGAGAAGAATGGCATTTCTTACATTTTTGAAAATCGCAGTGTCTCAATAGAAGATAGCTGGATTCTCACAGTGCTTTCTGCATTCAGTCTGTTGCAGTTTGTTGTTTTGGTTGAAGTATAAGAAGACAATCTGACCTTGCAGATATATAATCGAAAAAGGGGAAAATATTTTTATAACCCTTTCAGACAATTTTAGATATTCATTTTTGATACTACAGCATAACTCTGTAACTAGTAGTTTCTTGCAAGTTTGTTTGTAATTTGAAATCAGAAACTATGTCCACGAACTGTGTTCCATTTGTCATACTTTGTGATATTGAACATCATTTGGAACATGACCTAAGGGTCTACAGATCCTCTAAGGTTTTACACATTTAATTATATAATATCTAAAAATACATTGCCTTAGTATCACCAAAGTCTGTAAGTATTAAACTCACTTGAAACTTAAATTTTGTCATTGATGTGACAGGCTTACTTATTTATTCTCTAGAGTGTATTTGTCAAAGACACCAGTCTCAATGACCAGTTTGTGTGTCAGTCTTTCTTTGAACTGATGTGTTCCACTCAGACAGGCAAATGTCTTTCTTGAAGACACATCGTACTTGTGTGTGCAGCAGAAGTGCTTCATGCAGACTTTCCATTGTGCAGATTATTTAAAAGATGTGTAATCAAGGTCAAGATTTAACAAAATAAACCATTTTTACTACTCCAATAAGAATGATCTTAAGTAAAATTGACTTTCTTAAAACTCTGAATGAATGCAGGTGTCAGTTTACACGTTGGTTCCCCTGCTTAGTTCGTGCTAAGGCTTCAGCAATTATACTGCTGCTCTTGTACCCTCAGTAAAAAGGTAAAAAAAAATCTCAATACTGTTGTGAAGAGTTGTTCTCCTAGATGACTTGCAAGTGCTGCATGACCACCTCACTTTGACAACCACTGGGTGAGGACACTCGTTTTCTAAAGTTAAATGGAATGTTGCCTCTGCCTCTTAGCTGCCCAGCTGTCCCCCTCCTCGCGTCTCGTTCCCCTGCCTTCACAGAGCAGGGTCTCTGCTCTCAGTCTAGGTGTGCCCTTACTCCAAAGTACCATTTGGACCCTAAGTGCCTTTGCGAGGTCTGGTTTCAGGGACCAGGCCTGGCCACATGCCTGATGGCCCCCTTTCCCCCAGCTCTCAACCATCACCTTCACTCAGTGAAGACGGCCTCCATCGGGACTTTAGGAAGGAGCCGGCCTCCTATGCCAGTGGTGGTTCCCAGCGCCCCTGAAGTGCAGGAGACCACAAGGATGCTAGAAGACTCCGAGAGTGTAAGTCGACATGCGTTAGCCCAACCCCTGTATAGGAGCATGTCCCAGGATATGTCTACTGGCCTGCTGCCCAGAGTGGGAAGCAGGTGTGTGCTGAGCATCTGCTCTTAGCAGGCACTATGCTGGTAGCTTGACTTGCTTTCTCACCTCCCCACTTTGCTTTGTCCTGGATGGACTGTCACACCCGCCCAACCAGTGATATTTTTCTCCCCCACCCAGCCAGTTCCCTTCCTTTCAGTTCTCTGCCCCTGTTGCTTAGATTTGAACTGTCCACATGTTCTTTCACCCCTAATCCCACAGTATCAGCTTTTTGAGCAGGATGATGAAAGGTAAGGTGCTTGAGTGTTTTCTCGCAAAACACCAGCAGGCTCTCTCCATGATCTTTCTTTCTCCACTTCCATTAAGTGTTCTTCTCAGGTATTACCAGGCACAGGACTCTCCAAGAGCACAGTTTGGGGCCCAGGCATCCAGGAAACATACAACCGTGTTAACTGTGACAGAAATAACAGGCAAGCAGTGGGTTCTCTGCCCGAGAGGTCTCTGTGACCCTGTGTGTTGGGGAAAGGACTGTAGAGAAAGGAGCAGTTGCCTGGAACTTTACTGACCTTGGCCACATCCTCCTGTTTCTGACTTGGCAGCCAGCTGGGCTCTCAGTGGTCCACACTTTGAGGGTAGTCTTACCACTGGCCACCTGACACTCGAGTGGGCCTCTTCTGCTGGCCTCTCCTGGCTGGTTCCTCAGGCTGTGCCCAGTAACAGTGTTCCCTTTCCTTAGAGCTATGAACCAGATGAGCTGACCAAAGAGATGGCCCACCTGGAAGGACTAATGAAGGACCTAAACGCCATTACAACAGCATGACGACCTTCATCAGAACACGACTCCAGACCTGAGTCTACAAGTCTTGGGACTTAGCCTTGAAAACAAGGAATTGTACAGAGTACGAGAGGACAGCACTTGAGCACAGAGTGAGCGAGCCGGCCAGCCAGCGTCTCTGCTTGGGGCCAGCTCCAGGCCCTGCCACCTGCCTTCTGCTCAGCCTGGAAGAAGCCTGTGTCAAGGTAGCTTCCCTTTGCCTGCTGATACCATGGCAGGACTGGGCACCACGGGCCAAAATGTTGTGTCTGGGGAAGAGGCAAGATGCCACCTGCATTCACTTTGTGGTCAGGCTGTGTCTTCGTGCTACGACTGCATCGCCTTTATGGAGTGTAGACATGGACGTTTATGTACAATTTTATTTGTGTCCTATTTTATTTTACCTTCAAAAGAAAAACTATCAAAACCGAGGAAGTTGGTGGCGTTCTCCAACAAGCGGTCGACATTTGACTGCTTGCTTGGATTCTGTATGGAAAGTCATTGACAGTGTGGGTTGTTCGAGGGGGTGGCTTGGTTTGTTTTTTTGTTTTATTTGTTTTGTTTTTTTAATTCTGAATCCTTGCATCCTCTACCAGCGGTTAATCCATCACTTTGAGGGGGGAGGAAATGTTGCATTGCTGTTTGTAAGCTTTTTTATTATTTTTTTATTATAATTATTAAAGGCCTGACTTTCTCCTCTCATCACTGTGAGATTACAGATCTATTTGAATGAAATGTAACATTGAAAAGACTTGTTTGTTGCTCTCTGTGCAGTTTCAGTATTGGGGTTGGGGGTGGGTTAGGGGGCCTTGAGAATAGGAAATGGAGGGGCCAGTGAGGTCTGTCCTGTGAGTGTTTAAGTCATTGTACTTTCTTCCAGAAGCCTGCAGAGAATGGAAGCATCTTCTTTATTGTCCTTTCCTGGCATGTCCATCTCTGTTGTCACTGTGTTGCAACTGGAGTTTCATTTGGATCTACTTAGAAAACTCCTGTGCAATAGAGGGCTTGGAGAATTCAGCTGCCCAGATGCCTGGGTGGGACCCTGGTGAGAATGTCCATGCGGAGAGGCAGGTGCTATTTTCCCAGCCACAGAAGTGATGCACAGCGGGGCACGAGCTGACCCTGTCCTGAGGAGTCAGAGAGAAGGCAGGGCCCGGGGCTGCTGTCATCTCTGCCAGGGGTTAAGGAGGGGGCAGGACTGCTTGCTTCTCTAGGTCCTGTGCTCAGCCAACCCAGGGCCCGCTCCCACACATCGGAGCCCTTCAGAGAAAACAGCAACAAAATGAGGCAGGCCTGGGCTGCTGCTCCCCCCGGGGGCTCCCCACCTCTTCCCCAACAGTGTTCTCTGAGTTCTGGGGACAGGTCAGAGTAGCTGCCCTTCCTCCATCCCTGCAGATCAGACAGTTGTGTGCATTTTCTTCAAGGGGTAAGGAACTGAGGTGTTTTTTTAAATATTAAGAATGTATGATGAAAAAATACAGAACCGCCCCTCAGGCGTCTTTCTAACACAGTCCCCAGAAGAGAGTGTGGAAGGCAGTGCAGAAAGCAGATCGGGTTCTGTCCCCAAAAAGAGCTCAGCTGCTGGCAGACCACTTGCCTCTGCACGCTAGTCGCTGCCCCTTTTCAGGTTTGCTTTTCTAGAAGATGAATTCTTTCTATTTATTACTTGGGGGCACTGAAAGTGCAGTGCTGCCCACGACACGGCGGTGCAGGCAGGACCCCAAAGAGCAGCGCACTCACCCTGGTCCCGAAGAGCCATCAGCACTCCAGACACCACGAGGGCACGACTCCCAGAAACCGTCTTACCTTTTGCCCAAAGAAACATGCTCGATATCGGGGCGTCTCCTCCCGCGAACCCTGGTACTTCAGTTACCTCAGGGCCTGGTCCCTGGATACTGCCACAGAACGGGGCGGGGAGGGGCCTTTTTTAAATAAAATAACTTCAGAGTTGGGTTGGTTTTTTTAATTAAGAAAAAGGAAAGTGTTCTGTATTGCACCTTTTCACGATTTAATGTTTTCTTACTTTTTCGTGTGACTTTGGAAGCTCGGCCATTGCGTGTCTTGTGTCCCAGCTGAGATGCGGCTCCGCAGCTTCCTGCAGCCACTGCAGCGGAGCGACTGCTGCCTTGCTGCCTGCGGGAGCGCTGCGGGGCTGGACTGCTGGGGACTGGTTTCTGTACACATTTGTTTGCCCTTTTCTGTAGTTGATGCTGTAAACTCTATGGCTTTTTTTAAAAAAAAAAAACTTCATGTTTTATTTAGTATTGGAAATCCAATACACTTTTTTAATCCAATCAAACTGGTCTGGTCAAAGAGTTATTTTCTCTCTTCCTCAAGAAAACAGAACTTTGGGGGCCCCTGTACCCCAGCCTCTAATTGACTTCAACATTGCCTTCACAGCTGTTGAGTTGGCCGCAGGGAGGTGGCAGGTGAGTCACAAGCCACAGGAGCTGCTTGAATCCAGTCCCTGTCCCCATCCCCCCATTGCTACCCTGTGGGGGCTGGGGGTCCAAAGGGTCAGAAAGCCACGTGATGGCAGCAGAAGGTGTAGAGGTTTCTGAATGAAGCGTAGGTCCAGGTCCTGTGTTCGCTGGGCAGCCACTCCTGTCAGCACAGACTCGGAGCCGCGCTGGCCGCCTGCCCCCAGGCCCACCTCGCCTGGCCGGAGACACCTGGAGCGGGGCCTGCACTCCTGGCTGCTCCCCTCCTGACTGCGTTCCCGCGGTGTCTGCGCACAGGCTGCTGTCACAAAGTACCATAGACAGGTGGTTTGCAGAGCAGGCGTTTATTTCTCATAGTTGCGGAGGATGGGAGTCCAAGTTTGAGCCACCAACAGACCCAGAGTTGGTGAGGGCCCACTTTCTGCTTCATAGATGCCATCTTCTTGTGTCATCGTGACCAGGGGAGAGATTGCTCTCTGGGGTCTCCAAGGGCATTATTCCATTCATGAAGGAATGAGTGACCTCACCTCCAAAGGCCCACCTCCTAATACCATCACAGTGGGGTTAGGATTTCAGCATAGGAACTTGGGGAGACATTAAGTCCATAGCACTGTAAAATTTTCTATAGTATCCCAGGGTCTGGGCACGAAATAGTGGGTAACAGCAGCGCTGCCCTCCATAGACGTGCAATAGAGAGGACCAGGTACAAAGCCCAGCATCTATTCACTGCTCCCTCTGCCGCGGGGCTGCCTCTGCTGGGCTGCAAGTGGACGTTTGTAGAACCCACGCCCCGTGATTCCCATCAGTGGTGCCCCCTGGCCTTGGGGTGGCGTTGGGCTCAATGTGAGTGGGTTAGTCTGCAGCCTCTAGGTCTAGGCTGGAGTCACACCTGCACGCAGCGCCCTGCCCATGGCTGCCCGTGGAGCACTGCTGTCTTGGCACTGGAATGCCCGTTGCTGCTCTGCAGCCAGCGGCCGTGCTGGCTTCCCTCTGCATCCCTAGGTGGCGCTCGTGGCGCACTTCACAGCACTGTCTGCTGAATGCACAGGACTGTGGCCTCAGTGGGGACATAATTGTTCACTCTCCTCTGAATGCCTAATGCCACAGCTCCTGACAGCAGCAGATGCTTGTCTCCCGGCTGGGTGGGCAGCCCGTCATGAGCCTGGGGCGTGATGGAAGGCTTCCCCACACACTCCCCACTGCTAGTTGGAGGCGCCTAATAGGTCCCCGTGTTATGTACCACAACCCTCTATTCCAGCAGCCGTGCCCCCTTGATATCCTGGGGTGAACTTGAAAGATAATGAAGAGCTGTCTGCCTGGCAGTCATAAGAAATGATGCTGATGCCAAAATGACTAACTGGGCATTGGAAACTGGGGTGAGGATATTATTAAAAAAGCTTCTATGCAAAGAGGGAAGTCCCACTCTCCTCAGTTCATCAGTGCCTCCCAATTCAGCCACCTTCCTGTCAGGTGTACGGTGTTATTGGAAGGGACTGGAGAAGAGCACTAAGCAAACCACCAGACGGAGGGAGGTGGAGCAGGGGTAAGCCCGGAGCGGAGCCAAGACGGGCCAGCGCCATCCATCTCACAGGGCCCAGACCGCAGGGGCCTGACGACTCCTGTGGGGTTTCAGCTGCCGGAGAAAACAGTTCATCGGGGGCAGGGACAGAGTGAATGAAAATACACATATTTCATAATACCTTATGTTTGTAATACTGGTAAAATGCTATTAAAGAATAACTGCCCTTTAAGCAGAGCGGGTGATGTACTTTCACTCATCTAGGACCCTGGGAGTTGAGCTCCAATGGGCTTAGAGGGAGGCCTGGCTGCATAGCCAGGTCAGAATTCGGGACTTCCTGGCAGCAGGTGGACTTCAGATGGTGAGAAGATGAAGGACTAGGAGAAGATGCTCCAGTGGGACATGACTGCCTTTGAAGGGCCCCAAAGGGCTTTCTCATTGACATCCGAGAGGTGATTTAGTGCTGTCTGTCCTTTGCATTTCTCTGCAGTAACTCCCACCCTCCAAGTCTTGCTCAACTTCCGTCAGTCATCTGCCTGTGGTGGGCAAGTTCCCGCGTGAGCTCCCGCGACTGCTCACCCAGCGGAGAACAGCGCATCCCGGCCAGCGTGGCAATGGACGTGGTGAGGGTAACCCACACATAGAACTGGCTCACCAGAAGCAGGAGCTCCCTGCCAGAAGTGACCCAGAGAACCTAAAACCTGACAATTCACAAAGCTCGGAGGGGCAGAGGGCAAGGCACCGGGCAAGCAATGTGACTGCCACTCAGCTGCCTACAGATGTGAAGAGGACACTGACCCCAGGTGGGGTCTGGTTTGCAGTCACTTTACATTTCAACACCCTCCACCTCTGCCGTGGGGTGAAGAAAGCCTCATCGCCCTGTCATGGCAGGTGTGTGAGGGCTCTGCCCACCATGAACGGTCTACCTGCTGTGGGCCTGGCCTCCCGAAGGGGAATCTCACCACAACAGCACATGACTCGGCACACCCTACAGCTCTCTCTCAAATGTCACCCAGAGTGGCTATTCTCTTGTCTACAGGCGAGACTCTGCACTCACATCCCCCTGCCCCCTCGGCCTCACAGCAGGCTGACGTCCACACGACTGGAGGGGATCAGATCGTTTCAACCAAATCTGGCGCCTCTCCGCTGCTCTGCATTGTGTCACAGCGCCTGTGTCCCTGCCTGTAGAAGATAGTCCCATGGGTCCTGTCTGTCTTTTCACTTTTATGTGCCACTTAATCTGCCCTTCGCCCAAATTTCCCCCTAGCAATAGAAAGCAATTTGCACTTAGAAAATAAAAGCCATGATATCTGACCTCTGTATTATCTATTCCCTTTGCCTCTGATTGTCTCCCTACCCACAACCCTTTCTATTGGCTTTTTCTGCCAATCTCAGTTATCTTTAACGACCCATCCAGTTCCCTGATCACTCTTGCTCATGCTTCTATGTCTTCCAATGCACTGTGAGCTCCTTTAGGAAAAGAAACATGCTTGTTTAAGGACTCTCTGTCCCAGTGCCTAGCATATTATAAGTGTTCACTGACTGAACTTCCCTGGTGAGGAAGGTGGACTTGAAGTCACCATAACCCAGTGCGGAGGGACTTGGACAAAGTCCTAATCCTTGCTGGGAGCCTATATTCTATGTGGCAAGGTTTACAGAGGACGTAATGTATGACCGAGCTGAGTCTAGGATTTAATATGAGATTGTAAGTCTAGAAGGAGGAGGCCACTGCAGAAGTGGGAGTCAGCCCACTTCATGTGGTCATCAGCAGACCTTGCACAAATCCCAGCCATCCCGTGTCACACTGTGCTGAGGCCTCTAGGAAAGCTCAGTCTCTTGTCATGAGCTCTGGTGAGCAACAGGTCAGTGCAGAGCTGGTGCCACCCTCCCTAAGACCCTGCACACTGCATGGGCAATGCTGAGCCCAGAGTACTGGGTTTGGTCAGTCGAGTTACCATGGGGTGGAGGGTTCAGTTCTAGTGGATTAAGAATCAGGTGGGCTCTTTTCATAAGCTCAAAACCCAGGTTCTGCCAAGAAGAGTTCTGGGCTGCTTTCTGAAAGAGGACAAGAACCAGGATCTATTCTTGAAGGCAAAATGATGAATCAAGTTCCCACAAAGTTGTCTAGGATATGACAGAACTCACTGATGAGCATTCTAGAATAACACACAGGCAAGATGGCTTAAATGGAAACAAAAGAAACTTGGGTGTGGACAAGTGATGTGAGATAAAGAATATTCTGGGCCAGTCAGAAAAAGCTCTTCCTCACCCAAGAAGGTAGGAATTTTTTCTTTTCTTTTTTTTAGTTTCACAAATATTCCTGAGGGCTACTCTATCTCAGGCATGGAAGAGGCAAAATGAGGCCGACATCTCCACATCGGTGTTGACAGACAGAAATTACCATCCAGCCTGGAAAGTGCTTAGAAGCCTGACAGATTAAATTGGAACATGGAGGAACGTACTTGCAGCCCTGGCTGAGTCTGGAAGCCACGGAGTCAGCAACTGAGAGAGGAGGATTCACAGGAGACCCAGTTCCTTCTAGCCCACCTTGAACTAGATCTGAAGAGCAGAAGAAATTCAGATACTGTATAAATCACAACAAACTTTCAAATGACTTATTCAAAAGAAAGTGAAGGGTCTCCCCAACAGAGAAGCTCAGGTAAAAAGAAAAAGAAGAGGATGGTGGCGTTGGCACTTCCCAGAGAAAAGTTGGGTCCCTGGGGTGGGAGGAGGCCCCACAGGACAGAGCAGTCACCTAGACTGAAGGGACTGTCCTGGGAGGTGACTCAGGAGAGCGCAGCCTGTGGGGAAGGAAACCACAGGGACCCCTGGCTGGCCCTGCTCTATTTTTACAAATCGGCAGAAATCCTTTTCCCTGGAGAATTTGTTGAAGAATTTTCCGCCTGTATTCATAAAGGATATTGGTCTGTAGTTTTGTTGTTTTGGTATTTTCAGATCTGGTTTGGGTATCCACGTAATACTGAGCTTGTAGAGGAAGGAAAATGTTTCCTCTTCTACGTTTGCAAAGAGTTTCGGAAGAATTGGTGTCAAATTCACTAGTGGGGTCATCTAGACCAGGGCTTTTCTTTGTGGGAAACTGTTACTGATTTCATCTCTTTTTTCGTTACAGGTTATATAACAAGTAGAGAGATGAAATCAGTGGAAATGAATTCAGTGCTGGTAGTTTGTGTCTCTAGGAACATCTCCCGCACACCTCTTTTATCCAATTTGTCAGCCTGCTATTGTCCAAAGTGTGCCCCTTTTTATTTCTTAAAGGTTGGTGATAATGTCCCCTCTTCTATTCCTGATATTAGTACTCTGAATCTTGAGTTAGCTGCTCTGTGTGTCTGTCTGCCTGTCTGCCTGTCTGTCGGTCTGACATTTTTTTGTGGTCTTGTGTTTGGTTTTTGGTTTTTTTTTTGGTATGTGTGCAAATAGCAAGTCTATTTTCTTTGAGGCAGAATTAACAGTGAATCCGATGCCCTAATTGAAGTTCCGCTGCAACATATGCATATGAAAACTTTTCTTAAAACACTTATGCAGAAATTTGTTAAAGTTATTTATTGTCAGATAAAAGAAACTGCAATTTCAAATTTCTTCACAGGAATAAAAAAATGTTTCAGAGTTGTAGGTTTATCCCATACTCGTAATTACCAGGAGAAAAGTATTCTCTCGACTAATAAGTGTTTCAAAAACGCTGTAATACTGTACGCATCCAATTTATACAAAAGCAGTTGCATTGTGAAAAGAGCGTCACCTGATTATATCATTTGGGGGAAGGGGCTCCATTGCCTTATAACCGCCCTTGGGGTCAGCTGTGAGATTGTTAAATTTGTCCATTTTGTTGATCGTTTCAAAGAACCAACTTTGGTTTTGCTGGTTTTCTGTGCTGTATTTCTAGTCTCCATTTTATTTATTTCCATTCTAATCTTTCCTATTTCCTTTCTTCTGCTGACTTGGTTTATTTTGCTCTCCTTTTCCTAGTTTTTAAGGTGAATTACTTAGTTTACTGAGTTGAGTTTTGTATTTTGTTTTTTAATATTAGAGCTTACTGTTATAAATTACCTCTGAGCATTGCTTTTGTTGCATCTCATACATTTTGGTATGTTGTGTTTTTGTCTTTGCTCATCTTAATTTACTTGCTAACATACCTTATGATTGCTTCTTTGACTCGTTTTCTTCCTCTAGAAGTATGCTGTTTAGTTTCTACATATTTGTGAATTTTCCACATTTCTGTAATTGATTTTATTCTATGATGGTCAGAGAACATACTTTGTATGAGTCCAATCCTTTTAAATTTATTAAGACTTGTTTTGTGGTCTATAACACGGTCTGTTCTAGAGGGGGTTCCAGGTGTACTTGAGAAGAACACACATTTTGCTGTGAGGTGGGGTGTTGTATAGATGCCTATTAGCTCCAGCTGGTTTATATTGTTCATATCTCCAGTTTCCTTGCTTGTCCTCTAGCTAGTTGTTCTTTCCGTCACTGAAAGTGGGGCACTGAAGCTATTGTTGCTGAATTATCTGTTCCTCCCTTCATTATATCAGGCTTGCTTCCTGAGTACTGGGGTTCTGTTATTAGGTGTCTATGTTTATATTTGTTCAATCTTCTTGCAAGATCGGTCCTTTCTCATTTTAAAGTAGCTTTTGTCTTTAGTAACAATTTTGTTTTCAAATCTACTTTTTCTGACATTATCACATTGCATCTCCAGCTCTCTTTTGGCTAATATTTAGATAACTTTTCACATCATTTTAAGCAATTTGTTTTGTAATATAAAGCGTGTCTCTCTTAGATAACATACAGCTGAAATATATACACGTGTGTGTATCTATAATCACTAAGAAAAATAGATAAATGGGACAGCATCAAAATTTTAAATGTTTACTCTTTGAAAGAAAATGGAAAGGTAAAGCCATAAACTGAGAGAAAATATTTGCAAAACGTATACTTATAAAGGATGTGTATCCTGAATATAGTATTTATAATTTAATAATAATAATAATAAACCTAGTAAAAAGAAGTAAATAAAGATTTGGACAGTCATTTTACCAAAGAACACACGCAGATCATAAACACACTCTAGGAAAGACGCTCAGCGTCTTCAGTCATTATGGAAATGCAAACTAAAACCAGGAGTTAACAGGACATACCCACCTTGAATGGCAAAAAAAATAAAAAATAAAAGGGCTGGAAATGTCAGTGCTGGAAAGACAGGAAGTCACTGGCACCTCACACAACTGCCAGTGGGACAAATGAAAATCAAGACAAATGAAAATCCACATGCTCATGAACACGTGAATAGGAATCTTCATTGGAACTTCATTCTTAACAGCCCCAAACTAGTAGGAGACCGATTGTTTATCAAAGGTGAAGGAGGAAACAAATCACGGTGTATCCACACGGGGGACCGTGGCCTGCAAAGCACACGACAGTATGACGCATGGAGAAGCCTCAGACTTCAAAGAAATCAGACACAAGAGGGACATACTTTATGATTCCATTTATATGAAATTCTAGAAAAGACAAACCTTTAGTGACAGAAAGCAGAGCGTAGGGGCCAGGAGTGGGAAAGGGAACGGCTACAGGAATATAAGGGAATTTGGAGGCATGATGGACATGGTCTCTATTTTAATTATTGAAACAATTATAAGACTGGGTTTGTCAAAATTGTACACTGAAAACTGGTGAATTTTGTTGTATATAAATTATACCTCAATAAGAAAAAAACAGTTACAAGTAGCAATGGCAACATAACACAAGATACTAGATAGAGATCAGTCGAATAAAAGGCATCAGTCTCCATGAAGAAAACTGTTGAAAGATTTGGCAGAGACAGTTAAGAGCTAGTATTAAATTAATTAAAGGAGCCATTAGACTAATGTGTTGGTGCTTCATGTTAACAAACCCACATGGAAGACTGTTAATGCATCAAGCTTATGAACTCAAAACACTAAGACAATCAATTACAGCCAGTTGGGCCGCCAGCTCTACCCATTCGAATAATTCCCTTTCTTTGCTTCCACACTTTCTGTACGTATTTCCCCTGTCTCCACTCCCACTGCCCAATTCAAGTCGATGTTCACTCAAGGAAACTCTTCACAATTTTTAAAATGCCTCAGTTTATCTTTCAGTATCAGCAAATATTTCATACACTGTCCTACAAACCTCAGCCTCCTTTGTGGTTACATTGTGGCCAAATGACAGCAGGATGAGAAGAAGCGATGGGTGTCACAGCAAGAGAGCAGCAGTTCAGATTTCATGTGTCAGTTGTTCAGACTTCTCCTCTCACGGTGACCTTGAGACCAGGAGTTCAAGTTCATCTCAGTAAGGTAGGTGGCTGCCATTCCTTAAGAAAGCACTAGACTTATTCTACTAGATATCAGCACACTCTACTATAAAGCTGTAGTCACGAAGACTGTTTGAACAAGAGAAGATCAACTAACGGGACTGAGTAGAAACCCTCAACGTGGACCCAGATATGACATCTCAGGGACACTATAAATTAGTAGGAACGATTGATTGTCCATATGGGGTAAAATTGAAATTGAACACTGACAGCCCACCCACATCAAGGTAGGGTCAGTTAATGGACTTAAATGTGAAAAGTAAATGTCACATTTTCAGAAATTAATGTAAAGTATCTTTATAACTTCAGAGTAAGATAGATTTCTTAAGTAGGCAAAAAAGGCACTAAGGAAATAGGAAACTTTTTAAAAATATTGCTAATTTTGACCTTGTTAAAATGTAAAACTTCTATTCATTAAAGAACACCAAGGAAAAAAATGAAAATACAAGCCTAGCAGGAAGACAATATTTGAAACACATACAAAGAAAGGATTCACTTTCCAAATAGAGCTGTGTGGAAAGCTACAATTCAATAAAAAGACAAACAGTAGGAAATCAGGTAAAACCCATGAAAAAATTTCTCAAATGAGAAAACACAAGTGACAAATGAATATGTGCAAACATCGTCAAGCTTACTAGTAATTCGGGATTTACACATTAAAACACAATTAGATAGCACTAGAGTGAGAAAAATCAGAACATCTGATGATTCCAATTATTGACCAAAATGTGGAGCAAGAGTAACTCTAATACACGGCGGGTGGGAGTACAAATTGTTAGAACTACTTAAAGCATCTTGGCGTTATCTTGTCAGGTGCAGATTAATTCACCCTGTGACTCAGTTATTCCACTCCTCGATGCAGGATGTCTGGATACAGAAATCCTTTTACACATCTCTATGAAACCACACATGAGGAAGCCTGTAGCAGCCGTGTCTGTGACAACGAGAACTGGAATTGATCAAAATCTCTCTCCAGAACATAGGCACATGTGCCAGGGCGCGCAGGCATGCCCCAGAGGTGGAAACCATGCAGCCGTGCGCTCGGCATCAGCTGCATCTCAGAACCACACCAGTGGGTGAGAAACCAAATCACTACAGAATACATACACCGGACACCACTTATGAAAAGTCCCATAAGTCACAACTATGTTCAGAGGCAGGTGCCGGTGTGCGGGGTACGGCCACCCCTGGTGCAGGTGATGAAAAAGGGCATCGTTTGTCAAGAAACCTCAAACAATAATCAAATGGACTGAAATTCAGCCTGCTTTTTATTATCGCCATGCATCAGCAATTCTGACCAATAATATTGATAAAATCTCCTCCCTGCAAAGTCAAGTCTTCTCAAGCACGCACATGATTGAGAGACATTTTATTGCCATCACAGGGCATCATGGAAAGTAAGGGGACCATGCGACCAGCGTTCAGATGAGTGGTTTTCCTAGGGAGAAAGACAGAGATTCCGTCGGTGATGGGCGCAGATGCCTTCAAAGGTGTTCCTTAGGTTCTATTTTTTTTTAAACTGGGTGATAAGTGGTTGTATGTCACATTTTTAATATCATGCTTTTCTGCTTTCGTCTTACGTTTTTATGTCTGTATATCCCCTTTGGGAGGTTTGAAATGTGCTGCCCTCAAGGAAAGAAAACGGAAGAAGAAAAATCAGCAGGTGGCAGAGCCTGCTGCGCTGGAGGCTGCACTCTCCAGAAAGACTATGGAGGGTTGTGGTCAGAAAAGCATGTGACACCTGTGGAAACAGCAGCAGGAGGCGCCCAAGCAGCAGGATGCTGGACTGAGGGGAGACTGGGGGGACACTACGGGCGGGTGGGGACTCAGGGCCTGGTGGAGGTTTCCCAGGAAGTGGTGTGGGGAGGGAACGGTGGGGCCCAGGAGCCCTTTCGAGACTGGACAGCAAGGTGGACCGTGGAGGACAGGAGTCCTAATAGCGGAGCAGGGCCTGGCCAGCAGGGGTGCACCCTGTGGTCACACTGGAGGAGGGTGGCTGGGAGGTGAGGGAGGGCGTGGGGCAGCTGTTGGAAGTCTGGCTGTGACTGCGAGGAGAGACAACCAGGAAGAGACAAGGGCATGTGGGGGAGATTTTCTTAAACTTTGCAAATGTTCTTTTAAAATGTCCTGTCTGGGGTAGCCCCACTTCAGCAGCAGGTGTGCCTCCAGGCCTCCCCACAGTCCTCTGGTTGGGGATGTCCCTCCCTGGGGTGTGTGGCATTTCTAGGTGGGGAGGGGCTGCCTGCCCTGGAAGGGAGGAGAATTTTACCTGGGTAATGTTTAGCCCTGCGGCCACACGGTAGCGGTGAGCCAGAAGAGAAAGCAAACGGGGTTTAGTCATTTCTGTTGCTTTTAGATGCTCCACGCCCTCTATCAAGGACAAACTGCTCCCACCACCCGGCCCTTAGTGCCACCGATGGCGGTGGGGAGTGTGTGCGTGTGCATGTGTGTACACAGGGACTGAGTCTCCAGGACTTGGGTGTGCCCCATGGCTCCTAAACATTCTAGCTGACTGGTCCGGGCAAGTTCCGCATCCTTCGGGCTAATTTACTCCATTAGGGTTGTTGTCAGGATGGAATAAGATGACACAAGAGCGCCATGTACCTCGCACAGTAGGTACTTACTAAGTGAACTTGAAGAGTCAGAGAACAGAGAAGATAGAGACTGGTGCTGCTCCCCTCACCCATGGCAGCGCTAGGACCTGTGCTTGTGCCTGTGAGGACCCAGTGGGCTGGGCAGATGGTGGGTAGCCACCCAGCACCAGTCTGGCTGGGCCCAGCAACCAATCTGTCCCAGTCAGCTCTTCATCAGTAGCTGTCTATCCACAGAGGCCTCCCCACAGCCCCCAGACTGAGAATCTTATATTACAGGGGCAGCCTTTGCAGCGTAGGGTCACCCCAGGGTTCCCGAGGAAGCACCACCATCTGGGCCGCAGGGGGCCAGTTGTCATGGGGATGGCGGGCCTGCTGAGCTGCCTCCCTAGCAACAGGATTCCCAGGCTGGTTACCATGGAAACAAAATCCACTCAGCAATCAGTGATGGGGACCGGAATCCCTGCCCTTCTCAGAGGACTTCCCTCTCTGGTGGCAGGCAGGTGGGTCACAGGGTACTCCCCACTCTGCACAGAGAGCCCTGAGGACTTTGGTTTTCCAGCAGCTCATCACCATTCAACGTGGAGGGGGTGGGAAAAGGACTGGCTATCTCTACTACAGCCTAGGTGGGAGGGCCTAAGGGGACCCTCTGCAGCACAGGCATGCTCACCCCTCTGCAAAGCACCTCTGCCAAGGCATGACACTCTCCCCCAGCCTGGTCACCTTTGTCCCCTAGCTGCCATCTGATCAGGCTAAGGTGGCATTTCCCTCTTAGTCTCTGGTGGTTTAATCACTCTGACTACCCGCCTCCTTGAGGAAAACCAAGGAATTTAGGGACTGTGGGGGCAGGGTGAGAATCTGGATTGAGGTCCCACATCCCCCCCTCAGAGGACACATCGGTCCCTTCTTATCCTCCTGGAGGACTCACACCGGCCGTGAACAGTACACGCTGCATCCTTCGGCAGGCCTCCCACACTCCCGTTGCACCTGTTTCCCTGTTCTTGGGGCGCAGGTTCACGTACGCAAGTCTCACACGGGCTACAGAGGCTGTGCCCGTTACCCCCTCAGCCTGGCGCCTGGGTCTCCAGCATTCCCCGCTAACCTCACAACCCCTCCCTGGGCCCTAAAAGAAGGCAGCATTTGCTGTGGTTTCTTTATTTAAAGAAAATATACAACACGGCGTATTTGCCATTTTCTGGTTTAAAAGTGTAAGATTTCAAAATTGCTTGTTGGGGTTTGGGGGTGGGAAGGCCCACTCACTGACGGGGCCTGGCTTCCCCCGTCTCTGAGGAGTGGCTAGGCTGGGGCAGAGCTCTTATAAAATGTGTGTGTCTGTGTGTGTGCAAAGAGGTGGTAAGGCCAGGCCCTGATGGCAAGGGTAGGGGACTGTCGCTCATGTCCCTAATCTACATCCCCACTTCCATCCTCTCCCCACCCTCCTTGCCACCGTCAGGACTAGATGGCTGCCTTCCCTGGGAAGTGAGAGCGTGTGTCTACTATTTAAATCCTTCTGGCTCTAAAAGCAGCCGGGGCCTGAGGGGCTTCTCCAGCTCAGTCGAGAACAAGGCCAGGCAGCTTCTAGTCTGTCCCTAAGACCCCAAGGTCCGTAATCCTCTTCTCTCTTGGTCAGTTGCCTGCTACTCCCTGTAGCCTACCTCTGGAGAGACTGGCCCCCCACACCCCAGAAAAGCTCAGAAAATTTGGTATTGCCGACATTCTGGTTTGGAGAGGGAGGAAGTTTCTGGATGGGTAAGATGGGGCCAGCCCTCCTCATTTTTCAGGTCTTGGCAGAGGCAAACTGCTGACCTTGGCTCTGGCAGGCTCTTGTTGGGAAGGAGGACCAGGCCTCAGGAGGAGTCTGAGCTGATTTCATAGTAGCCTCCATTCTGGACCTGCTGTGGTTCCTGCCTTCAGAACCAGGGTCAGCCCCCTTGGTCTGTCGTCTAAGGCCTTCCCTCGGACCACCTGGCTGATGGACAACTCTGCATCTGCCTGCTGTGTCCTCAGTAGACACGCTCTCACAATCTTCCTCTTTCCCTTCCTTCTTCCCTCCCTCCCTCCCCTTCTGGTTCTTCCCCATCTCAAGGCCTGGCCACACACCTTCCTCAGTCCTGAAGAGAGGCCCAGCCACCTCCTGAGTCCTGAGGGCAAAAGTCCTGGAGCCCTCGGCCACAGCCCGCTGGGCTCCCCGCAGAACTCACTAGAGCAATGGGCTGGGCACATAAGGAGCAGAAGGAACATTATTTATTAAGCACCTACTAATGTATGCCAGGCTCTGGGCTGGTCTTTTGCATACTCTTCTCACCTGGCCCTCACAGGTCCTCATGAGAGGGAACCCTCATTGTTCCCACTCTACAAATGAGGTAACAGACTCAGGTCAGATAAGTTACCCAAGGTCACACAGCTAAGAAGTGGCAGGGCTGGGATTGGAACCTAGGTCTGATGGCCTCCAATATCTGCTCTCTTCCCTCTGTCCCATGCTTAAGGACTAACTCAGCCCTTCTCAACATATAGGCTCTGGCCTCAGGCAGGTATGGATTTGAATCTCAGATCAGTCCCAGCTCAGCCACTTCTAATTAGGGGATTCTGGAAAAAAAACACCACTAACTAGGTTTCCTCATCTGCAAAATGGGAACAATCAAAGTACATACCTCATGGTTGATGTATGTAAAGTGCTAAATCAGTACTTGGCACAACAGCAGACTCAACAAACAGAAGCTCCCCTCACCTCCTGCTATACAGACGGGAAAACAGGACCACAGAAGTGACGATGGGATGTGCTTGAGGGCCAGTAGGAACGGAGAGCCATGCCCAGAGTCTTCTGCTTCCATATGGTGAGAGACTGGGGGAACTGGATGAGACCAGAGATGGGAAGGGCAGGGGCCTGCTGAGAGGTGCTGGGGTCCTCTTCCCTGAGGACTGGAGAGAACACTTCCCCCAGACCCCGCAGTGCCCAGCCTGTGGGCCAAGGCGGGTTGCTGCATGTAAGGTGACCTGGGTGACCTGGCAACATGGGTTAAATTAGATTGCACACACATGTGCACACATGAGTGACTATCTACATGGCTCTAGAGAGCGCTACATAGCTATACATATACACATCTTACATACATATACATATTCATATACATATCTTGCTAAGTAGAAAAAATGCAAGACTTTCAGGGTCCTGCTCTGTCCCAAGGTCTCAAAGAATGGAGGCTTCCAGGGACATAACCCGGGGCAGCTCCTTTCCAGAGAACAGGACGACCCCCGGTAGAGTAAGGCTCCACACTCACAGCCAAGGGGTCATGGTGACTGTTGTCCTAAAATGACACATCAAGTCTGTAGTAGGAACCCCAAACACGGGTCACCCCCACCCCTGCCAGGCCCCAGAGACCCCACCTGCCTTCTTCTGGCGTCTGCGTTTGGGCCCCGCCTGCTCCCTTCCCCCTCCCTTTAGTGCTGAGTATTAAAATAGTCTATAAAAGCAAGTGACCAAAAATCTATAGCTCTAAGAATACCTGGTTATTTTCTGCTGTCTTTTTTCTGGTGAGTTTTTTTTTTTTAATGATAATTATTATTAGTATTGGTGTATCTCCTAGTCACAGTTAAACCTGAAGGAAGAAAGAAGGGAGAAACAAAGAAGAGAAGAGGGCGGGGCCGTGGTTCATAGATTGGAGGGCAGTTTGGAGCGCACTGGCTCAGACTTGGCCCCAGGTCCCTTCTGGGGAGCAGCAGTCTGAGGGGGGACCCCAGAAGAGGTGGCTCTTGCCCCAAACAAAGAATGTGGGGGTGGCAAAGAACCTGAGGATGTCTTCCGAGGCAGAGTGACATGCTGACCGGGGATGGCACCATAGGGCCTCCCAGGGGGACCCAGGCCCCTGCTTCCGCCCCCTGCTCTGGGGAGGAGCGGGAAGGCAGCCACGGACTCCCCAGAAGAGTGTGGAGAGACTCTGCGGAGAGTCTGTGCCCCATCCTGGGGAAGGGCGGGCTGAGAGGCTGAGATGAGCTTGAGGTCCTGGGTGAGACGTCCGGGGGTGAGGGGAGGCGTACCCCGGCGCTGAGGAACTTGGGGTGGCGGAGGGCTGGATGCTGGCGGCAGGAGCAGGGAACCGTGGGAGCCAGAGGCCCGAGGTGGGGCACTTGGGAAAGTTCTTGCGGCGCCTGGACTGTGGCCAGGGGGGCTGAGACCTCCTCGGGGAGTAAAGGCTACAGGAGAAGCGCCCCCAGAGGCCCCTGCTACGAAGGACAGCCTCTCAGGTTGTCGCGGGGGTGTCTCTGGGGTACTTGCTGGGCCAGCAGCCAGACCTGGGGACAACTCCCCAGGAGGCTGGCCCAGCTGCCCAGGGCTGGACGATGGGGACCTGGATGAGGGTGGAGGCGGCAGGAAATGCTCCAGGAGTCCCAGGCCTCCCCGGGCTCCTGGCGGTGGGGGCGGTGGTTGGTTGGCCTGTGGGGATCGGGCTCCTGGCTGCAGTGGGGTGAGCAGGGGAGAGTCGGAAGAGGACAGGGAGCCACCCAGCGCCTTGTGGAAGTGGCCAAAGCCTGCCGTGGTGGTAGCAGCAGCGGTGGCGGCTGGCGTGGGAGCCGGGGAGGAGCCGCAGACCCCGGGGGGTGGGGATGCGCTGGAGGAGGGCAGGAGAGGGCTCAGTCCTGCGGGTGCAGAGAATCCTGCCAGCTGCTGGATGTGGAAGGAGGAGGAAGAAGGCGTGTCCAGCTGGGATGGGCTGCTGGCGGGCGAGGCCGAGCCCAGTGCAGACGGGATCAGGGACTGGAGCCGCTTCAGGTGCCTGGGCGTCTGCCCGGCCCCAAGGCCTCCTAGTCCGGGTCCCGGGGGCGGGCGGAAGATCGCAGCTGGCAGGCGTGGGTGGTGGGTGAGGGCTATAGCTACAGAGGTGGTGGCCGCGGCGGCCTGCAGCGGCGCCTGGATCAGCGGGGTCCAGATGACCGGCGTGGGCGTGGGCGTGTTGGAGGCAGCTGCCTGCACGCGGTGCGCGCAGTGCGCCATCTCGCGATCATGCTGCACGATCTGCTGGATGATCTCGTTCTCCTGGTAGTTGAAGACGCCCGAGTTGAGGTCGTGCTGGACTTTGTGGAGTAGGATGGAGTTCTTCTTGCCTGGGCCACGGAACACGGCGGGCGCTCAGGCCGGAGCAGAAGCAGCCCAGAGCCCGCTGGGCTGGCGCCGCAGGGAAGGGAAACCGCCCTCCCGCCCACCCTCCTGCCCAGCGCCTCACCAATACGGTCCAGGCGGTCTAGCGCCACCGTCTCGAAGGCCCGCCTCATCATGGGGTACTCCTCCAGCACCTCGTTAAAGTTGTCCACGCTCAAGGAGTAGAGGCGGCAGTAGGTGTCGGCCCGCACGCTGGCAGTGCGCCTACCCCGCGTCAGCAGGCAGATCTCTGCCAGGGTGTTAGGAGTCAAGGGGGGTTCCCCACAGCCTTTGCCCCACCTGCCCTGAGTCCCCACTGCCTGGTACACAAGCCTGACAGGTTCCCAAGGCCCGGCCCCCAGCGTATGGCCACATCCGATACTACTTCTTCACCCCAAGCTGCGGCACCCCAAAGTGCAGCTTGTCCTTCCCATCTGTGGGACCCCACTCTTAGACAGACACCCACCCAGCAAGGGTCCAGGTGCCCATCATCCTCAAGATCTCTGCAGCCCCTTCCCTGTCCCCCGAGAGCCCCCTGACTGTCCCACCTCCAAAATAGGAGCCATCGGCCAGTTTGGTCTCCTTGTGGCCCTTGGCGAGCACACTGACCACCCCGTGCTGGATGAAGTACATCTTCTTGCCGATAGTGCCCTCACGGATGATGTAGTCCCCCGGCTGGAAGACCTCAAAGCGTAGCTTCGTCAGCATGGACGTCACAAAGTTGGGGTCCGCATTGGCAAACAGTGGCATGGAGGCCACCAGCTTCCGGCAGTTAAAGTTGATGATCTCCTGCTCCCCAGATCGGGTGGGTTGGGAAACAGGGAGAGGGAGGTGAGAGACACCCGCAGGGAGGCCTGGCTCCCTTCCCACCACAGCCCCAAACTCACCTCCCGCAGCGGCTCGCTCAGCTCGCCCAGGATGCTCTCCTCATCAAACATCTTGCCTTGGTAGCGGTGCTCGTAATAGTCATGGATGCGCTGCCGGGTGTCGGGTGGGAGCTTGTGGAAGGACATGTACTGCTCCACCTGCTTGTACTGAGTCCCGGGGAGGAGGAGAGAGTGTCATCTCCAAGCCCACCAGGCCCCCTGCCCCAACCCAGCCGTGATCAGATGGGGCACTGACCCTGTGGGCCTTCTTGGCCAACCCTGGCTCCTTGAAATTGACACCTTGGTGGAGGTGTGGTCACACTGTGCCCCAAACAATGGCCCGAATTCCCAGCTGCCTGGAGTGGAGGAGGGGCTCACATGTTCAGTACTGTGGGGAGGGCTGGGGACACATGGGTGTCCAAAGCCCAGTCATGGGAGGCCAGCCCAGGTTGATAGAGTTTCCTCTGAATGTCAGTCTGTTTGGTGTTACAATGCAAACCTCGAACCCGAGGCTCACCGACTGTGGAAGAGCTGTTTTCTACCAGTGGTAACAAACTGGCATGGGCAGCAGGATTGGGGCAAATGGGTTACAAGGGCTCTCTAGCATGTGCCCATCACAGGGCATGTATTCAAATATGGGCCAGCTGAGACTAAGGCATTTTGTTGAAGAATAACTCCAGGTTGGTTGGAGCGGGGACCTTAAACAGGTCTGGGGGACCAGAAACTTGTGAACCTAAGTGTCCCAGGCTCAACCAAGTCAGAAATGTTCCTGCCCACACTTGAAATGAAGGGCGGTGCTGCTCCAGCCGTCCCTGGGCTCTGGGTGGAGAGTGGGGATCCTCAGGAGCATGGCTAGGGACAGGAGGCACTGATTAGGCAGTAACAAAGATTTTCCCAAATCTACGGCCCCAAGAAAGCAGAAATAGGGGAGTTTATTCTCATACATTAGTTCTCTGATGAGGTGGGGGTATCTGCTGCAGAGAGATGCCACTGGGCAGCTGAGGGCTGGGAAGAAGTTTCCCAATGTTTGTCCAGTCCGACAGGCCTGTTTGTCCCAAGTTATGCCCTACCCTAGGGGACAGTGACTTCCTGGCTGGCTGTAGGGCAGGAGCAGCCAAACAGCTGGAGCTGTATTTTAGAGAATTCTCCACACATGGAGAATTGATAGGGGTGGAGGGCAGGTCTCGAAACAGAGCAGAAGGTTGTGGAAGTTGTCTAGACCAGAGATAATAGTGAGGACAAAGGGGAGGTGATGTATTTAAGGGAGATTTATGAGTAAATCAGTAACACTTGGAGAGCTATTAGCTAAAGGTTAAAATAATTTCTCAAATGAGAAGCCACAAACAGCTTGTCTCTACCCTAGAATAAACCCTGATGTTTTTTCTAAACTAATCCTTGATTCTGGTCACACAATACACCCTGATCCTAATCACATGTTGAACCCTCACTCTGGTCACACCCTTAACACTCACCCCATTCAAAAACTGAGCCTGGACCCCGCTCACACACTCAGCCCTGACCCTGCTCACACACTCAGCCCTGACCCTGCTCACACACTCAGCCCTGACCCTGCTCACACTCTCAGCCCTGACCCTGCTCACACTCTCAGCCCTGACCCTGCTCATACACAGAACGCTGAACGGGCCGGACTGGTCTTGACACTAGCCCTGCGTGCTCCCGGGCTAACCCAAGATTAAGTCCTGGCCTTTATAATCTGCCTTCTTCTCTCTTTCCCCTCACCATCCCCTTCCCTTCTAACCCAGAAGCTTTGTTCTAAGCAGGCTGATTTCTTTCCCACCTTTCTATACACCTTTGCTAATATTCATCATAACTGTGGCCTGGGATTCTTTTCTACAGTCTCCTTCCTGTATCTCCCCAAAATGATCCCCCTATCCTGCAGGCTCTCCTAAATTCTCTTCTTAGTGTCATGGGACCTGGGCCACCACTAGTCAGTCACCCTTCCAGGGGACAGCACTTGGGCAGGTAGTTAATCCATTCATGCTGAGCCTTGCTATGTGCTGGACACTGGGCGGAGTGAAGAGACAGACCTGGGCCCTGCCTCACGGAGCCATGGCCTGGAGGTAGAAGACGGACATGAAACCATCAATGATGAATTAAGCAATTATAGGAGTGTAAAGTATGGTAAGGATGGTTAGAGGGTGCCACAGGGTCACATGATGGGTGAGGGCCAACCGGTCACGGAAGGTTTCAACACGGAGGGGAAGTTGAGGCTGAGATGTGGAGAAGGAGTTGATAGAGGAAGAAAGGAAAAGTTCCAGGCTAGCGTCTATCCGAGGCTCTGGCCAGGAGGGAGCAGGCAGGAAGGTCTGGTAAGGTTAGAAGACAAGCTGGGGGGCCATGGCATGAGCTGAGAAGGGGAGAAAGGGGGTCCAGATTATGCCCCTTAAATTCTAGGCTGAAAAACATGTAGGTGTTCGTCTATACCCAGGACAACATGATGGCACTGAGAGTTTTAAGCAGGGAAGTGATCCAATCAGAATGGTGTTTTTTAATGCCAATCGAATGGCTGTCTGGAGAACGGGTAGAAGGCGGAGGGCAGCCCACTTGGCTTTCTCTGTGCTGAAACAGTCTTGAGGGTTCGACAGAGCCAGGAAGTGACATGTCCAGGCTCACAGACCCCCTCAGTGGAGAAAGTGGGCAGAGAACCAGGCAGCCAGACTCCAGGCCACAGCTCTGTTAGGAAGCTGCTGCGGCGGCCCCAGGGGAGGTTGGCCAGATAC